>PVJH01008965.1:0-82054 GCA_004026705.1 Nesogale talazaci
TCTTATCTTCACGAGGGAAATATCGCGAGATTTCCCTGGAGTCTCAGGTGAAAGCCATGCCCACACAGAGGCCTCATCAGCTACTCAATGGCTTTCTCCTGATTAACAGGCCAGACTCCACCCTACATTTCAATTATAAAATTAACATAAGCACATGACTGCCACATATATCCTGTTAGACAAGTATATGCCCCATTAATATTTCCAACTGCATTGGGAGGGGCATTATAAATATTCTTATTTTCCACCTAAAGAAGCCAACTAATAGAAATTAAGCATTAAATCCAAGATCATAAAACTAAAAGTTGTGTGAACTAGGATTTAATGTCAATCAGTTTGGGTGCAGAACCAATAAAGTAGGGCACATACAATATTTGAAATATTTAAGCACTCAATCTGGGTTACATACTGTGGTAGTTACATAAATTGGTGTCAATTTGGGATTTGAGAGAATTAAGAGTGAAGAGGTGGAGTCTAGTCTGTCAATCAGGTTATAGTCAATGAGGCCTCTATGTGGGCATGACCTATCCCTGAGGATTCTGGGAATTCATGTGTTTTCTCCAGGGAGATGGGAGACATTCTCTCTCTCCACTGACTCCCTGAAAGGCTCTACTGACAAGACACATGGAACTACACTAATGACTTGAGCTGAAGCAGCCCCCTAGAGACCCCGGTCAGAGCCGAGATGCCTATAATGCCACTAGATCCACAAGACTCCCCACCCACTTGCCTGTGATCTTCCTGCATTCAATACAATTGCATGTGTTCCACGAGCCTGAAGGGGACGCTATAGGCATGTGAGCGAATACAAACTTATGAACTTGATCTGGACTGGTCAGGGATATTTTCTCAACATTTAATTATTCTTGTATATAAACCTATTTCTTATGCACATATTAGTCTCCCTGGATTTGTTTCTCTAGTCTACATGGACTAACACAATTATTGCTACTATTTTGTTTCAATGGAACAAATATATCTGAAGTGAATCATAACAGCTTCCCCCCCACCCTTAACAAGCAAGTTCTATTTACTCTGTAAATCATTTTACTGGGGGCTCTTACAGCTCTTATAACAATCCATACATTAATTCTATAAAACTTATTTATACATATATTGCCATCATTATTTCAAAAATATTTTCTTTCTACTTGAGCCCTTGATATCAGCTCCTCTTTGTTCCCTCCCTTCCCCACCCTCTTACCTTCTTGTTCCCTGATAAATTATACATTATTATTACACCCTACACTATTCACTGTCTCCCTTCAACCACATTTTTATTTTCATATCCTAAAATGGATGTGTGTGTGGTGGAGGGCAGTGGTGATACACTGATCCCATTATTGTTGCTGAGGGTTTTATCTATCCTGGGTTTGTCTGTACTACTGTACATTCTCTTGTCTGGCCGGATTCGTGAAGTAGATCTGGGGTGATGACAGTGAGGGAGTGGAAGCATTACAGAACTAGATGAATGTTATGTGTTTCGTGTCAGTTTTTTATATCCAAAAGGAAAAAGAAACATTTGTCTCTCAAAATTGTCTATGTGAATGCTTTCTGACGTTTTCACCTTATGTATCTTCAGCCTCCAATTAGCAGATAATGACGCAAAGACTCAGGTGTTATCCATGTGAACTAGCCATAAAATTAATAGGTTGTTAGGCCAGAAAACAATTCCCAATTTGAAAAACAAAGTACATTTGATTAGAGATCTTCAAAAGCATTCTTGTGTTATATTGTGCGATAAACCTACATTAGTATGAATCATATTCCAAAAATGTGACCAAGGTTATATATTAGTAAATTAGTTGAAGCTTAATATTTATGAGATACCTTGATTTTTTTAAAAATATGACAGTGTTCATGAGTAGAATTTATTCAAATGTAACTTTAGACATGATTCCTTGTACCTGTCTATTTTTTTCAGTTTCACATTTTTTATGGATAAGCCAAAGCCACTGCCAACAAGTTAACTCTGAGTCAAATCAGTGCTAGAAAGGGTTTTTGAGACTGTAAATCTTTATCCACCACTGCGATGGTTTGTGTGGTGGCGCAATTCTGGAAGCTCTGTCAAATATCAGCAGAGTCAGCCAAAGTGAACAGGTTACAGAAGAGCTATCCAAAAGGGTTTAGGGGCTCATTCCTCAGAATTGGACATCCTACCTCTTCTATGTAGTCTACCCTTTCTCTGGAAGGGAATACTGAGAATTATACCATACCTAATTTGAAACATGGCATTTATTGTTATAGTTAAGAAATTTTAAAAAGAACATATAATTATTTTCCTACAGATTTAATATGATGGGTGTAGATGTTTTAGTTTGCTTGCTTCCTATCAATCCCCATTAGTTCATCTGGATCCTGGAACTTACACATAAAGAATACTTCCACTTTGATTACTTTAGAAAAGTATTCCCTTCTATATGCCTACAAGTAATTGCTAACTTGAACTTCACTAGAAAATCATTTTGTTTTGTATGTTTTGTGGACTTCAAGTTTCCCTAGACTTCTATGCCATTCACCATACAGACTAGTCAAGTACTAGAGCTAAGATTATCATTTGTACAATCGTGAGATTAACAATTGGCCTTTTGGGCTGAGCCCCGGTGGCGTAGTGGTTGTGCGCGGGACTGCGGCCCACTGGGACGGAGGTTCGGTTCCAGCAGTGGGGCTGGGACTCTTACTCCCACCACCGGAGAGCAGTGATGCCCAAAAACAAAAACAAAAAAACAAAACAATTGGCCTTTTCTTGTCCATGTATAAACACTCCTCTCCTGAAAAACTGGTGGAAGATTCTTTTCAAGTTTCTGTTGTTCAATGAAATTAAAGTATGCAATCTAAAGTAGAGAGTGTCTTCACTTAAATTTCAATTGTATACTTTAAAATTCAAGTACCAATTTACATGTAGAGTGGTTCTGAGTGATGGAATATTTAAAGGGTCATGAAAATTGAAGAAAGTAAAACAAATAAGTCATCTTGAACATTTAAAGAAAACGTATACTATTATCCAGCATGTAAAGGGTATTGTGCTGATTTATAAGGACATGCTAGCTGTATAATGACACATAACATTTTACAAAAGTAATGAAATTTGACTACAATTTTGATTAAATACCTCAACTTTTGACAAAACCCTTAGATTGCTACCTCAATTTTGATGAGATATAACATTAGATTAGAGCCTTAAATTTTTTTGAGAATCAAATTCTTCCAGTCTGAATTAATAGAAAGATGGTGTTGTAGGATATGCTTTAATAATATTTTATTAAATATTATTTTGATATTATGATAGTAATACTATTATTTAAAATAAATTTATGCAATAATATCTGAGTACATTGTTACTATTGTGATGTTTTCTATCATTTCTAAAATCAAAGTGAGGAACAGTTTAAATAACCTGACAAAATGAGTAAGGTATTCAGATTATATATACATGCAAATACAAATTTTAGCACTCGGTAAGATAACATATGTTACACTGTTTTAATCATTCTTGATCAAGCACTGGAAGTACTCATATCTGGCCCACATACTGGAAGAGGTCTGTCTTTATACCCAGCAAGTGCCCACTAGGGAGCAATGTCTTTCATAGAGCATGTCGAAGATCACCCAGTAGTGATTGCAGCAGTACATTGACAGGGAGCTGCCAGAGATTCAGGTGGGTTTGCAAGAGGACATGGAACAAAAGATACCATGCCTGACATCAGATGAATCTTGGATGAAAACAGGAAACACCAGAAGAATGTTTCCTTGTGTTTCATTGACTGTGCTCAGGCACACGACTGTGTGGCTTATACAAACCCTACTGAGAAATGGGAATTTCATTTGGAACCTGTACATGGATCAAGAGGAAGTTGAGAGAACAAATGAGTGTTTTAAAATCAGGAAAAGGGTCTGAAAAGGTGTTATCCTCTCAGGATACTTATTTGATCTATATGCTAAATAAATATAGAAGATGCCTTGTATGAAGGAAAGGGAGACATCAGGACTGGAGGCAGGCTAGCTACCAACCTTCATGATACTGATGACACAAACTTGCTTAGTGAAAACGAGGAGGCCTTGAAGCACTTGCAAATGAAGATAAAGAACTGCAGTCTTCAACATGGATTATAACTCACTATAAGGAAAACCAAACTTCTAGCGAGAGGACCAATAAGTAGGATCATGTTGAACTGATGCTGAAAAAGAGTAGTTGTCAAGGATGTTGTCTTGTTTGGATCTATAATCAAAGCTCATGGAAGCAGCCATCAAGGTCAAAAACTTGGGTAAATCTGCTCCACTTGCCCTTATTAAAGTTTTGAAAAGCAAGGATATTATGTGGAGGACTAAAATGGGCATGACCCATGCCATGCTATTTTCAATGACCTTTCATGTATGTGAGAATTGGATATTGAATAAGAAAATTCAATGCACTTAACTTACCGTGCTGAAGAAAAATATTGAAAATTTCATGGATTGTCAAAAGAATAAACAAATCTGTCTTAGAAGTACACTCAGAATGCTGCTTAGAGATTAGGATGGGGGAATTGCATCTCACCTACTTTTGTCTTGCTGTTCTTCCTGTTTTGACTTGACCACCCCCTTGAGAAAGACATCATGCTTGGCAAAACAGAGGGCAGGAAACAACAACACATCCTCCACAAGGTTGATTGACACAGTGGCTCCTAGTGATGGGTTCAAACATAAGTCCATTGTGGAGATGTTGCAAGAGTGAGCAGTGTTTTGTCTCTTATAAATTATATTTGCTATGAATCAGAAATAACTAAAATGAACCTGAAAACAATGATTCTTATTGGATTGCATAGTTTTGTAATTTTACTAATATTTTGGTTGCTATAAGACTGACTCACTCCATGCTCCCAGGAATCCAATAGTGCTTTCTTTTCACTAACTCTCAGTTTCTTTCTCAACTATATGGTTTCTAAATGCCTGTACAACTATGGAATAATTAATGTTACCATTTCTTCCATGTAATTGGCTAGGACCACAGTTGATTATTTTGTCACTATTAAAGTATATTTAGTATTGCCAAAAAATGAAACCAGCATTTCAACATTTCTAAAATGCTTTTATAATAGATTCATTTGGGGGGGGGGGCATCACTGCCCTCTGATGGTGGGAGTAGGAGGCCCAGCCTTGCTCCTGGAGAGCTGCTACTGGATTTGAACCTCCAACCCAGTGAGCCGCAGTTCCGTGCACAACCACTATGCCACCGGGGCTCAGCCCATGGTTCATTTTTTCAGACAGTATTTTTAAGAAAATCATTTTCATATACAGAGTGATCCTCTAAGACAGAGTAGAACTACTCCCTTCCATTTACACATCTGTGAATCTTTAAAAGACTAGATAGACATCTTTTTCGTGGTGGCCTGAACCACCATCCTTGCAGTTATAAGACTAACATATAACCCACAGTAGCATTAGGGTTCATTGAAGACACCTGTTTGTTTTTAGGTACCTAAAAGTCAGCTCTGAGGCATTTCAATCCCGTGTACAACAGAATGAAATGTTGCTCAGTTTAGTACCATATTGTTGTTCTGTTTCTTGTTATAGCCACTGTGGAATAGACGCACCTGTGTATCTATGTCAGTTGTTAGCCAGGTAGAGAGCTTCATCATTTCTTGGCAGAGGGAGGAGGGAGTGTGTGTATGCGTCCCTTTTCCTCGTCTTGTTGGAACCTTTCAATTAGTATTCCATACATTCCTGGAAACTTGTTTTTGCGCCTTCAGTCCTGCTTGGACTTCTTCCTTCAGTGCCTTTGGTTCTTGATCACATGCTACCTCTTGAAATGGTTGAATGTCAGCTACTTCTTGGTACCCTGCCTGTTAGTCTTTCCAATTCCCTTTGATGCTTCATGCATTGTTCACTACTTTGAGCAGAGACTCCACATGGCAACTCAAGGCTTGACATGTTTGTTCAGATCTTTCAGTTTATGTATGCTGAGTCTGTTATTTCATTTTGGTTTTCTAACTCCGGGCCTTTACACATTTATTTATAATACTTTGTCTTCTCAAGGTTCCCCTTGGAATTACTTGTTCAACTCTCGCACTTCATAGTTATCTTCCCCTTTCACTAGCTTCTCTAAGATGAAGAGTACATATTCAAGTTTCCCATGACATCCACTTTGGTCTTTTCTTTCTTGTGTTGTTAATGATCTTTTGCTTTCTTCATGAATGATGGTTTTGATATCCTCCCACAGCTCATTAAGTCTTGTTGTCAGCTGGCTCAATGAATCAAATCTATTTTTTACATATTTTGGAAATTCCCTGGGGTGATGCTCCAGACTGGAATTTTTGCTCATCTTCTGGCACTGGACGTTACAGTGTTCTGCGGCTATCCAGGATGTTTCCAGTGGTTAACCCCTCAGAAGCTGACAGGCTATTCTTTCTTCGCAGTTTGTTCTTGATCTGGAAGCTCCACAGAAACAGCTCTTTTGGATATCCCTGCTGGTACCTGACATACCAATGACAGGCATCCAGCATCACAGAAACATGCGAGCACATAAAGCAACAAACACAGAGACATGAGGATCAGATAATCTAAGTACCTAAAATAAAAAGTTTTATTCAAATAAAATATACTTTTTGAAACGATGTTTAAAGAAAACATGGCTGAAGAAGTCTGGCCTTGTGTCACCTGCTTACTTTTTAAAAATCGGGATTTAATGCAAACATTATATTATTCTATAGTTTGGTCAGAGTTTGCCTTTAATGGAATGACCAAGTATGCAAAATTAAACTGTTGCTCCTTCATGCAGGCTTGGTTCCACTTCTGTGTTGACGTCACATGTGCTTGACTGCAGTAATCAAGAATACTTTGTTAAAGCTTTCTATAGTTTCCTGTTGCTCACATTGCTGCTGATTGTTCTTTTCATCATCGATGCCTTTTGCCAGCCAGCCCAGATGGAAGACCACTGCTCCATTTCAAAGGTTCAATTGCTATGCAATACAAAATGCACCGAATAGTCCAAATAGTTTCAAATATTAAAAATAACAATGATTCAATTATAAAATATTAGAACAGGGAGAATATGAAGATTACATTATACAAATGAAGAGGTTATGTGCTCGTTAATTTGCATTAGCATAATGTACATATATAATAGTGTTTTCAATATTTGTGGGAAAAAGGGACTAGGAAAATAGTGGTAATTTTCCATGAACTATGTGAAGCCTCTTCATATATGCATACAATGCTGAAGAAATAAGAAATTATCGACAAACTAGGTAAGAATTAGATTGGAGATATTTCTTCACTTATGAAAATTGGTGTGAAATTATTTTTCATTGAACTTTTATTTGAATCTACTGATATTGTTTAGTTTATGGAGACAAGTGCTAAGACGCTCTGCTCCTATAAAGATTTACCAAATCTTAGGAACCTATAAAGTCACGGTAGGTCAGGAACTGCAAGAAGACAGTGCATCGTTGTTTGTTGTTTACGTGTATTTTTGGAATAGGGGAGTGCCACAATCAAACTTTAGATTAGTAAGAGAGAAAAGAGTGATTTTAATAATGGAGGAAGGTTAAAAAGAACATTTTCATGATACTTCAAGTACAACTGCAATTCAACCACATGGAACGGCCAACATATTTTATCCAAAATATCATGTATCTGTAATTTTATATTGTACAGTGTTAATCAGAAAGAAGAGGTACATAGGTTAGATTCCTGGAGAGATCAGTGTATCGCTGTTGTTGTTGTAAAGTGCCTTAAGTCTTTTCTGACCCATGGCGACCCTAAGTGCAGCATACGGAACACTGCACAGTCCGGCACAATTCTCACAAGTGTTCCCATGCCTGAGTCCATTGCTGCAGCCACTGGGCCACTCCATCTCTTGGAGGACCTTCCCACTTACTATCCATGATCTATACCTCTATGAATAATACATATATCCACTTTGGAGACAAATGCCCCTTTCACATCACACTTTCACAATACATTTTGATTATTTGTTTGTGTCTTTAAGTTTAACTCAAGAGGTGTTCATTTTTGTAGTTTTGAACCATATCATATTTATTGCTCATCAAAAATATAAAGATAATTTCAATCTTGTAGATGCTAAGTCCATGAAACAATAAATACCCAGAAGTTTCACTTTTCTATATATTTTTCTGTATTTACGAAATCAGTCTATAAACCTCTAATGTCATCTTGCATGAATTTCTAGTTTATATACTTTGTCTTCCCTTTGGATTTCCCAATGTACTAAGATGTTCCTCAACTTAAGACTTTGAAAAATGTTCTTTTACCTAGGCATAATCCACATCATACTTTATATTCTACTTACTCAAAGCCTCATACCTGACTGGGTCAACCAATACTAACATATTGCTCCTTGTCATGTTCAGACACAGAATTACAGAAAGAAAACAGCTAATGTACATATTCATTTACTATCTCTCCCATTAATTAATTTGCTCCCTTAGAAAGAAAATATAACCATTTAGTTTCCTTTATATCTTAAATGGCATGATACATGAAAAATATTTTGAAATTTATAATTCCAGATCTTCCTTTTTTGAATTTTTTACTACCTAAGACTACCTAGAGTTTCATTAATAAAGTAGAAAGAGTAACAGTTTTAATTTCTAAATAATTTATCTTAAGTATACATTAATTTAGGCATAAAGTAAAATATAACTTAGAGTATAAATATATTCTAAGCACCTGTCTTAAATATACATATATAAAATAGATAGCTAGCATCAAGGGAGTGTTAATAAGCTTATTATCACTTTATTTCAATCGTTTCTATCACTCAGCAATAGAGTAAAAGCCACATATTATTAATTCTTATTTATCATTTATAGCCTTACCAGTTTTAAAATAGTAAAGCCTTGTTCCAGTGGGATGTCATTTGTCTATTAATTTGAATCCAAGAGAAAACTAAATTTATGTGTCAAGGTAATAAAATGCTAGAAGAAGGCATTTAATTACTCTGTGGTGAATAGAGAAGTTGAGAAAAAGCATGATATAGGACTAATAGACCAGCAAAAATGCAAAGCACCATTCAGCACTAAAGTAATTGGGCAGAACAGTGGAAGAGACCACTATAAATGATTACTTCATTAATTTTAAAATTAAAGGGCAAGATAAGACAGTCAACTATCATATGGTTATTAAGGTAAAACAAGCTCATCAGCACAATTCAAATGTAAAGTTTTCATCTAATCATCTAATGATTACCAATTTCTGAAGAGTACAAGAGAAAGCAATTTATTCTGTTTATCAATCAAACCATGTAATCATATATTTTACTGAAGAAAAGATACTTCTTAATTCATTTTTATCTTTTAGCAATATATTTTAATTATTATGCATTGATAGGAAAACTATGCATATGAAACATGAGAAAATTGCTTTCTTATCAAATATAGTCTCATTGCAGTCTCTTGAAGCTTGAATACACTGACTTTATGATTGTTACTGTGAATTACAAGGACATGAGTTCATTACTTCTCTCTCTGTATATATATATGTGTCTATTGTCCAAAAGCCTACTCAAATAGTACAAAGCATCAGTAACATCAAAGCCATATGTAGAGTGACTAATCTGAAAACAAAAGGAGAAAATAAACAGTAAAAATTATTTTACTTGCAAAAATAAAAAAGTTGCAAATTTTCTTGATAATAAACATCTTAAATAGTGTAAGAAAATCTCAGAGACATTAAAGATCGCAAAATCACTCTGGATGGCAATATTTGTACAATATAACAAACAGGAGGGGGCAGAATAGAATATTTCATGAATGCAGATCTCGTGGAATTGTTTTGACAAATGGGAAAATGTTAGATAGATAGATAGATAGATAGAAAGATTAGATAGATAGATAGATAGATAGATAGATAGATATAGATGATAGATAGACTTAATTTCACTGCCATCTGATTTATAGTGAGC
Source organism: Nesogale talazaci (assembly GCA_004026705.1). NCBI lineage: Eukaryota > Metazoa > Chordata > Mammalia > Afrosoricida > Tenrecidae > Nesogale > Nesogale talazaci. The sequence continues at coordinate 9,905 of PVJH01008965.1, forward strand.
CTTTTAGAGACAAGGTACAACTGCCCTGTGGTGTTCTGCAACTCAGAGATTGGAAAGCTGCATCTCCCTCCTGTAGAGCGGTTGGCGGTTTTGAACTGTTGACCTTACGGTTAGTAACTAGCAGCGCAACTCCTACACAAAAAATAGACTCAAGAGGCAGACAGTAGATATGATGTTAACTCAAAATAGATAATCGTTAGATCTAGATGTAGATTTAAACTCACTTTTATGAGTTTAATGTAATTTTAATTTTAATGAGTTTTATGAGTAAATGTAAAGTTGTCATCTAATCATCTAATGATTAGCAATTTCTGAAGAGTACAAGAGAAAGCAATTTATTCTGTTTATCAATCAAACCATGTAATCATATATTTTACTGAAGAAAAGATACGTCTTGCTGACTCACAGCAACCACCTGGTGTTCACGAGACTGTCGCTTTACTGAGTAGAAGGGCCACTCTTTCCCCAGAGGAGCTGCTGGCAGTTTCAAACTGCCCATTATGCAGATCCAAGTTCAAATGGGACCAATGCACTGCTAATAAAAGAGCAGAACAAAAAGGCCATCCTTCAAGCTATTACTCCTCAATAGACCCTCCATCTGGGTCATTACACATCTCACTTGTGAAGACAGTTCCCTGTCATTCTGCCATCTGATTCTTATATCATGTCACAACACTTTTGACAACATTGAGAGATTGTGTTCTCTTTCAAGGTTCCTTGATTTTAGAAATAAAAGGAAATCCAATGGTGCAAGAATAAGGTAATGGGTTGGTTGGGATAAGGTTTTCCTATGCAATTCCACAAGAAAAAGCTCTTGTTATCCTCATAATAATAATGATAAAATAATAACTATGCATTATTATTATTGTCATTATGGGGGGGGTCTCAGGAGCAAATTTCCTGATCTCATTCTCACCCATGAAGTTTCCATTTTCTTAAACTTTTGTATAATGACCTTACTTAGGCAGCCTACATTCTTTGGAAATCAATGGTAGATTTACCAAGAAAGCCCCGCTGTAACCCTAAACCTGAAGTCGGATTGTAGAAACCTACTTTTAGACTGTGTTGTTTGTAATTAAACACATGCATGTGTGACCCAAAACCCTGGGAGCAATAGTTCTTAGAATCCAGCCCCAACCGATGCAACTCACAATAAATTCTGTTGTTAACCAAAAGATTCCAGATGCCTTGAATGGCCAGTTTGCCATTAAATGCATGTTAGAGCATGGTTCTACTCCAACACTTGTTGGGTTGCTAGAAGTCAAAATTAAGAGATAGAAACTAGTGTATGCATAGTGTAAAATTCTACAAGATTGATCAAGGAGTAGTCACGATTGATAGCTGAATAATACCCACAGCGCATGCATAATATAGTTCAGAGCTGTTTAGATTTCAATCACAGTGCAAACACTTCCATGATAATCAGGATCACTCAGAAAAAAACAAGAGGCCATGAATATATATATATATATATATATATATATATATATATATATATATATATTTATGCATCTAGATATAGATATATTCAAGCTAAAAAGAGATACAAGAACTCAGGTTCACTGCTAAAAATATCCATCATAATATTCAAAAAGAAAATCATGTTGGAGATCATTTTTGTTTATCTTGTCACAATCCACACATCAATTATATCAAGCACATTTGTACATGTTTCCACCGTCATTTAAAAAATATTTTCCTCACAAATCAAAAAAAAAAAAAAAAAGAACCCCACCCTATCCCAGAAAAGATGTAACTACTGACACAACGTATGTATGTATGTATGTATGTATACATTATGATGAGTGCTGTATGAGTCCCCAATAAAATGAATTAAAAAAAATAAAATAAAAGGAAAATAAATATAAAAAAATATATATTTTCTTTCTACTTAAGCCCTTGGAATCACCTCCTCTTTCTCCCCTCCTCCATTCTCCCACCCTCATAAACTCTTGAAAAATTATATATTTTTTCATGTTTTACATCATCCATTGTCTTCCTTCACCCATGTTTTTGTTACTCATCCCTAGGGCAGGGGACAGAACTATAGTGAATCTTTGCAATCTTTTTGCCCCTTCTTCCCTCTCCCTTCCTCCTACCCTCATGGTATTACTATTCCCATTGCTGTTCCTGGGGCAGTTATGTGTCCCAGATTCCATGTGTCCAGAGCTCATCCCTGAACCTGTGTACATTCTCTGGTCTAAGAAACATAAGATGTAAAAAGGAGCAAAAGTACTCATCAAAAGTGGTGATAAGTGGCCCAATAGAAACAGACAAGTTTAGTCAATAATTCACAGGCTCTTTGTCAGAAACTCTGAAGGGTTAATGGAATGACATCATTAACACACTGAGGAAAAATACTGTTAATCTCCTATTTTCAACTCCAAGTATCATCCATAAATTATGACAAAATGAAGATACTTCATTAAAAATATAAAAGTTTCAAGGAATTATTCACCAGGAGCTCAGCACTCCATTAATAAATCTTCAAAATAAGAGTAATAAGAGATGGACTCATGGATATGTAAAGAAAGGTAGCATTCTGCAAATGAATCATTTTACTGGAAGAGAATAATTTTACTTTTAATCAATTTGATCCATAAGTGATAGCTATATAACAGTGAAAAAATTAAAGGGTTTGTTCTATATGTTGACAGATGCCATCGTTGGTTCTGACCCGTGCGGGCATAATGCACCACAGGATGAAACCTCAACTATCTTTACAATTGTTCCTATACTTGAGCCCATTGTTGTAGCCATGGTGTCAGTCCATCATCTTGAGGGATTTCCTTTTTTTCACTGCTCCACTACGTTACCTTATATCCTTAGAAACTGCTTTGTCCCAACACTTCTGAAGCGTGTAAAAACAAATCTCACCTTCCTTTTCTCTAAGGGGCACTCTGGCCTGACTCTTCAAAAGCGATCAGTTTGTCTTTTTTAGAAGTGTATAGTACTTTCATTATCTTCTCCAGCACAAAATTCAAGTGCATTACTTCTTCTTTGGTCTTCTTTAATCAGTGTTCAACTATCACATGCAAATGAGGTGATTGAAAATGTCATGGCTTGGGTTTGGCACACCCTCGTCCTTGAAGTACCATCCTTGGTGCTCAATGCTCCAAAGAGGTTTTGCACACCAGATTTACCTAATGGACCCCTGCAGGTTCCATACACATTAATTGTGAATCTAGGCAACACAAAATCCTTTACCGCATCAAACTAGTCTCCATTGACCATGATGGTCCAGTTGTGAGACTTTTAGTCTTCATTACATAATCCTTACTAAAGGCTGAAATCCTTGATATTCATCAATATGTGCTCAAAATCCTCTTCAGTTTCAGGAAGCATGATTGTATCATCTGTACATCAAATAGGCCATCCTCAAATCCTGGTGCCAAAAGCTTCACGTAATTTAGTTTCTGTGATTATTCCTCAGCAAACAGAATCAATAGGTATAAGAGAAAACTGCATAAGATTGTCTCTATAGAGGCTACTGTACATACAGTATGTGATGCAAAGATACTAAAGTATTAAGGCAGGCAAACAGAGGAAGGAAGAAATTAATTTTCTCTTCAAACAGTCAAATTGTTTGGGAGGCAGGTGGTACTGGTCTTGGGCTGGTCTGTGAACAATAGTATAGTTTCACAGAAGTATGTTGCATTTCCGGTTTTGAGCAGTGATGTTCAAGATCCCATGCAGTTATCTGATGCACAGAAGAAAGCAAAATGTTCATATTGTTCAAATCAAAATAAAGTATGAAAATGCATGTAGCTACGTAATTGTGAAATACAAAGTAATTCAATTATTCTGTGACTGTGAAGGCAGAATCTTTAATTTCCTCTTACATTTAGTGTCCAAGCAAGATAAAAATTGAACTTTATTCTTACCAAATGAAGGACTACCTTACATTTACAAACTGGCACAGAGTGCATTATATGGTTGCCATGCAATTTATGGCATCTGTGTGTGTGTGTGAAATTTGGTAAATAAAAAATGAACTAAAAGGGATGATGTTGGTATATGGCACCTCAAATTTCTAATATTATTACTGAAATTTCAAGGAGTGGGCAGGAGTCAGTAGGATGAATTTCTCAAGGCATTCTATAGAAAAACAAGAAAATGAAGAGAATTGACATAGGGGTTGAGGAATAGTAAAACAGGCCCTTGCTCATTGGCAGGCTTGCGTAGTCACAGAGGGAAAGAAATAAAGTGGGTCATAAGGTAATGCAGCGTGTTCTTACCCGGTTCTGAAAAGATGTCCACCATAGACCATTTTTGTTTATTTGCTTGCTTTTCTTGTTTTAGTTTATTCTTGAGTTGAGAGGTGTTATAATAAAGAGGCCCATCCATGAAAGAGGGTGAGATGGATTTCAAGGATTAGAGCCAGTTTAATCCTCCAAGTTGAAAGCTTAGTATAAGCAGGAGGAATGAAATGATAAGAGAAAAAAATGTGGACAGCTAATTGGATTGAGAAAGGATCTTGTGGCAAATACAGAGAAATTGATTTTCCTAGTCCGTTGCAGCTTTATCTGACAAAGGCAATTTTGAAATTGCATAGACCACAAATTTGAGTCACTGTAAATTATGACATTTCTGTAACGAGTTACAGGCTACACATCTAGTTTAGGTCACTTGAAAACAACAACCAAATAAAAGCTAGCTAACTAACTACTTAACTATTCAGAAACAAAATACTATAAATGCAACTAGCCAAAGTTTATCTATGTTCTTAAACCTTTCAACTCTCAGAGTGTTCATCTGTCTAGATTGTTTGCTCATTTTCAGATCTCCATATCCTCAAGGTCTGCATATACTTCTCCTTACTTTAATTTTACAAACATAATTAAATATAATAAATATTCAGCATGTTATTTGCTGAACTTCATTAGTTGGGCTCATGCTATACTTTTCTCTATGGTCATGCATATTAATTACTGTATTTCTATAGTTATGACATTGAAGGTATAGTTAAATGTATACATCATATAATCTTTGACACTTGGTTTTTTTTAATTTTACTGATTATGAAATTATCCCACCCTTTTGCTATCCTTTGTATATACTTGAAAATCCTGAATTCAGACCAATTTTTGTAATCTTCTATGTTATTTTATGATTTCTTAAACTCTCCCAAATTTTTCTTTAATATTTTATTCTTGAAATGCATTTCAGTTTGTACTTCTGGATCAGTTTTAAAAGGAGCTCAATAGATGCACATAAAGATAGACAAACATACAGAAAATAGAAATATATGTAAGTAGATGATATATAGATGATTTTTTAAGGTTTTTAGTAATTTCTGGAATATTTTTGAGGGAGAATCCTATAATTATTCTCTTCCTATTCATCTTTTTTCCTTTTCAAATATATTAGTATGCTGGGATTTCCTTGATTTTCTACACAGTCCTTTTCTCTCTGTCCTTTCTTCGTGTTTTAGCTTTATCTCATGGCTCTTCTATTTCTCGTTTTCTTGTACATTGTTAATATTTCATGGGAAATTTTCATCCATATGGATACTTCCTTGATAGCTTCTACCTTATTTTTTATTTTTGAGTTGGTTTCATATTTTGCTTAAGTTTTCTTTTCTCTGTTTGGTCATATCTACTCACAAAGACCCATAATTATTTTCTTAGTCTTAATGTTTCTGATGATCTCTTTTTATTATACGAATATACATTTATTTTCACTAATTTACTTCAAGTTTGCATGCTCAATAGCATTCTGCTTTCTTTTCATTCTTGACTGGAATTTTTCTTGCAGAGGTTTCACAGCCGAAGTCTTTTAGTTTGATTTGTGTATGTGCTTATAGTCATGATACATGCAGCTTTTGAACTTTTAACTTTCAATTCTATATACCTGGTTTATTCTACTTACTGGATATGTATATAACTTCTAGATTATTTATATCTTATAAACTCAACTATTGTAACATTCTGGTATATGTTTCCTGCATTGTACATGGATAAAACTTCCTGTGGCATAAACTAAAGAGTGAAAATATTGGCTCTTGGAATGCCTAGCAATATATTTGACACAAGTAATTATGAAGTATTTCAATGTTCTATCTCTCTTTCACACTTTCTCGCCTATACAAGTCTTTACACATTTTACTTGCTAAATACATTACTCTCTATATACTTCTTATATAACTATCTGAAAAGATGTTATATTTGTTTTATCAAATGCAGTCATTATTTAAGAGTGTTTGATGATTTTTATGCTCTGGCACATAACTCAGTTTCATGAGATGACCCGGCCTCCTTCCCAGGAGCTGACAAAGGGAGTGTTTCCTTTCTCAGTTTGTATGAGTATGTGTAGAAATCTTTTAGGCTATTTCCTTTTCATCCCAAACTGCATACTTATTTAGCCAAGATTACTTTTTTGGACTAAGAAAAAAATGTGGAAGGTAATTTTATTGTAGGTGAACAGTTGTACTTGAGTTGTACTTTGGATTATTGCACTAATGGTCCAGTTTTGTATCTAGAGCATGCTCTGAAAATATACTACTTGACTTATACTTTATTTCTCTACTTGCCTAATTACCTTCTGATGCTTTTTTACCATAAATACTCATTGCTCCAGTTTAACATAAACACCATTCTTTACTGTTCCATAAGCTATTCCATATCAAACTATACATATCTATTTTATACATTAATAAGAATACATAGAAGTCTTGTTTTTTTTTTTTTGTTTTTTTTTTTTGGCATCACTGCTCTCCGGTGGTGGGAGTAGGAGGCCCAGCCTCACTGCTGGAATTGAACCTCCGTCCCAGTGGGCCGCAGTCCCGTGCACAACCACTACGCCACCGGGGCTCAGCCTGAAATCTTGTTTTTTAACACCCTCCACACACACACACACACTTGCACTATGCTGCATTCCGTGTGGTATGGTCTTCATTTTGCACACTATTCACCACCACATATAGAAAAATTCTATCAAATTTTAAGTACTTAAACAAATTTTTTCACAATTTTGTCCAGTAATTGAACAATCAAATTAATTGTAGGCACTTAAGAGAGTTTCTTTCTTAATTATAAAGTCCACCAAATTAGCAAGGTTAATGAACTCAGTAATTTCCAATATGTGGTTAATATAAATGAAACTATTTAATGATGCAACGATTGCAGTGAGTTTATCATCGGGGTTAGATACACTTCAGATAGTGCAGTATCTGCATACAGACCATTCATTTCCAGACTCAGAAAAGAAATAACTGTGAATAACATAATCCTCATAAATATTGTAGCCTTTTTAAAGCAATGATAAAAATGATATGGCAGAGTGAAGCAATTGTCTGTTACAACAGAGAAGCGAAACAACATCTAAGGGGGTGAGGTGCTGGCCCTTTCTTGTGAGCACAAGTTCTTTTCACAGCTCTTCATTGTATTCTCTGTGTCCTTCGTCGCATTACTCACTCATAAAAGCTGCATAACCCAGAGAGTAATACTTTATGTAAACTGGAGAAAACTCTCAGCAAAATTGGGATAATAATGTTGGCCACCCACCAACTTCACAGGAATATCCTGAGGAATAATGAGCTCATGTTTGCCAGGTTTTATGAGATCCATGGATGAAAGCAGTTATAAAAGTACAAAGTAGTGGAATAATTACTGCTGGGCTGTGAGTGACAGGTAAAGCGTCTACGCAGGAAGAGGATGGTTTTGTGTGCCAGCTGAATTCAAAGACACAGGGAAACACTGGATGTGGAAAGTAGAACGAATACCAGGGATGTGAAGACAATGAGAGAGGTGGGAAATCTACACAGGAATCTATAAGATACAGTGTTGAAATAACATGATTTGCTTTCTTCCTTTCATCTACATAGCCATTATAACTGTTGAATGAATATACATTAATAAGTAAGGTGAGTTCCTAAGTTTTTAAAAAGTTTTTTTAAAGATGTTGTCCAAATAACTATTTCTGGGAGAAAGTGTTTTAATTTTAGTGGTATAGGGAGACCCATAGTAGAATTTAAACATTTTTGCTATCTCATTTCAGGCCCCAGTTAAGGAAATACACTTTTCTATGTCCCTAAAGTAGGAAAAAGCAACTTGAAGTAAATAAGAATATGCTCTAGGGAACTTTTGTGGGATTTTTTGAGATGCTATTTGAAAAATGGTACAAAATCCTAAGACCAAAGTAAAACATTTAAAGCAATTTTCAATTATCTTCCTATAAATATTCTTAAAATATGCTCAGTTAATGTACTGCATATTAACAAAAAAGAATTTGTTATTCTAGGCACATATTAGAAGATAATAAAAGTGTATTATATTTGACATCAAATTTAGCATGCAAAGGTTCATGCATGTATGATTATAAGGCTTTAGAAATTCCAGCATTATTAACTCAAAAGTGAAATTAAAAGGGGCTAAAAGGGCTCAAGTAGATGTTTTGAGAATGATGAGGGAAACAAATGCACAAGTGTTTGACACAATGGATGGATGTCTGGATTGTGATAAAAGTTGCATGCATCCCCAGTAGAACATTTTTTTTAAATAAGTTACTTAACTTTTTTAAAAGGAATACAACTGTTTAGATTCTCAATTGTGTTATAGAAATGTGATGATATAAAACTTGAAGCAATTAGCACATTCTACACTCTGATAGCATTAACAATTTTCTATCATGTGACGGGGGGGGGGGTTCAATTTGAAGAGGAGATTATTACCATTGCTGGGTTTGATGTGTTGTCCCCACTCTGAGGCAAGCCTCCTTTGAGCCCCTGGTGGCACTCATTGCATCAATAGAGCTGCTTGAGGGACTTCTATTTCATTGGCACATGGATCTATCACGCATGATGTCCTTCTACACATTCTCCTACTGCTTTTTCCAAGACACCTGTTTGTTTACCTTGTAGTCCATGGGATATTCAAATTTCTTCCTGAACACCATCATTCAAAGGTCTCAGATCTGCTTTATTTTTCCTTATTTATTGCACAGTTTCTGCACGTACACAAGATTATTGGAAGTGTCAAATCTTGCATCCAGGGAACCTTAGTCTTCAAGATGACATCCTTGTTCTTTCATACCTTACAGAGATTTTTGCAATAGATTTTGTCAGAACAATGTAATGTCTGATAACCCTTATCACTGCTTCAATCGATATTGATTGTGGGCTCAGGTAAAACTAAATCTTTGACAATTTCCATCTTTTCTTCTGTTATCATGTTGTTGTATATTGGTCAATCTTGAGGAATTTGGTTTATGATGAGGTATAGTCAATGATGAAGGTAGTATTTTTTGATATCTATCATTGAGTGATGCAAGCATGATGGCGTTATTGAATGTTGTTAGTGAACCTATATACAATTCTGATGTTGCCTTCTTCATACCCAACTTCTCAAATGATTTGTTCAGCATTCAATTGAACCAGCATGATGAGGAATCATTATCATGAATTCTGACAATAGTAATTACATTCTAAGCATGATAGCCTAAATTTTAACTTGGAGAGCTTAAATTTTAACATGGAGCTCACATATGCACACATACACATGCATAAATACAAATAGATAAGCTTGAGGGTTTAAATATTTTTCATAAGATTCCTAAAATTTTCAAATCAGCTTTTCTTATTAAATATGCACAAACCCATTATTTTAACACAATGCTTAATAATATTTAAAACGTTAACTTTTTTTAATATGCTGGAGTCATTTTATTGTCTCAAAAATATTCCTAACTCAAGGATAAGCACATCAAATTTAATATTTATTAAAAAATTGCAAAATTTTTTGATTACTTCTCAAATTTTTAAGCATCAGGTAAAGTGTCATTCAAAGTTTCTGATGGCCGGGCTGAGCTCTGGTGGCATAAGTGGTTGAGTGCGGAACTGCAGCCCATGGGCTTGGCGGTTCAAATTCAGTGGTGGCTAGGTAGCGCCCACGACCACCAGAGGCAGTGAGGCCCACAAAAAAAAATTCTGATGGCCAAATAATTTAGGGAAAATGATTTTATTTTCCAAGTCAGGAGCATAGTAAATAAACTCATTTATCACCTAAAATGTAAGCACCTAGGTTGTATTAGAACTGGCTCAATTATCCCAAAATCATTCTTCAAAGAAATGGCTAAATTATTTTCAACTTTAAATGAAAAGGAAGGAGAACAAGGATAAGAAAAGCAAAACTAGTATAAGAAAAATAAGAGGTCTCTCACATCCTGATCTTAAAAGTTGCTTACCAGCCACAGTCATCAAAACAGCTTAGCACTGGTACAAGAAAGGATATAGACTAATAGTACAGAACAGAGAACTTGTAAGCAAATCTACCCAATGACAAGCCATTAGTCATTGACAAAGGAGTGAAGGACGTCAAATGGGCAAGAGATGGTCTCCAGCAAATAGTCCTGACAAAACTGTATTTCTATTTGCAGAAGAATGAAAAAGGACTCATACCTCACTCCATACATAAAGAAAAACTCAAAATGGATTATAAGTTTAAATTTAAAGACTAGAACTATAACAGATTATCAATGGAAAAATAGGGACCAACTTAGAGTCCCTAGTGCATACCATAAACCCACAATCAAACATACCAACAACAACAAAAACAAAGCATGAACAAGAGAAGACAGAACAGATGACTGGGACATCTTAAAATGATGTCACCAAAAGAGAACTTATAGACATGGAGAAATATTGGTAATGGCATATCAGAAAATTGACTAATCTCTAAAATCTATAGAAAACTGATATCTCAAAAAGAAAAATTGGACAAAAGACATGAGCAGTGGGCTTACCAAAGAAAACACTCAGGCACAGAACACATATGTAGAAAGACTGTCCATCACTCACTGGCCCAGAGATTAAATCAAAATAATGAGATTCCATATCACCCAAGAATTAATATCAAATTTTAAAAAATCAGTAAACAACAAATAGTTGAAGGGATTCAGAGAAACTGGAGCTCTCATACACTTCTGGTGGTATGGTAAAACACTACAACCACCCTTGAAAACAGTTTGCCATTTCCTCCTACTATTGGTAATAGAAGTACTATTTCAGCAGTTCCTCTACTTGGTATATCGCCAGTAGAAATATAGCACCAACAGATATACACACACTAATATTTACAATAACAGGAAAATGGAAACAGCCTGAATGGCCCTTAGTGGAACAATGGACACAATCTAATTGCCCATTAGTGAAACAATTGATGAATCAATTTTGGTGCTTATGCACCATCATGAAAGAATAAGGATGAAGCTGTGAAACACTAATGACAGGCAGACATTTAGAGGCTATTATACAGTGGGATGATAAGCAAATATAAAGGGATATATGTGGTCACTTATTAAACAATTGAAGAAAAAGTTTTCTTCTAAAGAATTATGCTTCAACTGAACTTTATTTTATTTTGATATTAATTGTATTGTTTATAAATTGCCACAATTGTTTGAGTTACCTTGTAGAATGAGTACAACTATGGTGTGTAAAGGGGGGAAATCATAAAAATGGCTTTAATATATCTAATACCATGGGATAATGAATTCACTAGTCCTGGAAGCTTGACACCATAATGGAGGTCAGGGAGTCCAAGGTCAATTGGCATGGGTACTCTCCAAGAACCGTGCTGTATGTTTTACTTGGTCAAATGGTGACTAGATTCTTCAAAACTCATGAGGAGCTATGTAAGTTGCAGCTACTTCTCTCTCTCTCTCTCTCTCTCTCTCTCTCTCTCTCTCTCTCTCTCTCTCTCTCTCTTTCTGTAAGAAGAATTATGAAAATTGAAGGCACATGGAAACAATTAGTCTAAGGAACTAATGATAGTGTAAACATTAATCTCCTTGAGACCTGGGATGCCTGAATACCCGAAAGGGATCACATTAGGAAGTCCTGGTTAGAGTGGGGGGAAAATGTGGAACAAAATTCAACATGCTAAAAATGATCCCCCCTAATGGGTCAGATTAGACATGGGTGAATCCCCTGAGCTTATGACCCTTAATAACTCTTTAGGTCTGAAAATGAGCTCAGCTCCATTAACTCCACTTTCAGTCAACATTACAAAGTTGTATAAGGAGACAATGACACTTGGTATGCATAACCTAAAATAATCACCCTCTCTAAATGAAAAGGTGGCCATTATCCCAAAATTGATTTCAGAGAGTTTAGGAAAGAAGGAGAAATGCAAACAGAAACCCAAAGAGAATGTGGAGGAGGTGATATTACATTGTGGGGAATGCAATTCGTGAGACTAAATAAAATGAATTTAAATTGTTGAATGGGTAAAAGACCTTCTTTGTAAGGTCTTCACTCAATTCATAATCAAGATTAAAAAATTATTTAAAGAGTTTTAAGTACTACATGTAAATGTGGAAATGAATATGCTAAACTACAAGGAAAAAATCCAAATATATTTCAGTTTCTGTTACTAACCTCAATGTTACACACATTCTTAAATTAAACTTCAAGCATGAACTATAGCAAGAGCTGTATGCATAGCTGGGGTTACAAAATATATAATTCACAGAAACCTTTAGAAGGATGTCTCAAAAAATTCTAAAATTCCCAATAAAATTGTTTCAAAACAGTTCTCTAACTCCCCCATTTAAACAGTTGTAAAGTGCACATAAAATTTACTACAAATCCATTATTGTTTAATTGGATAGTAGAGGACACTAAGATTCACCTAATTAATCATTTGCCCAAGACTCTCTCACCAAGGTGGGATTCAAACCAAGTCTAAGCAGAGTTATCCCCTTACCATGCTGTTCGTGTGTTATAATCCATTACACTTTAGTGTGTGGAAAGATATTATTAAAGTAATAAATAATTCAGAACTAGAAAATCTCAAAAAATGAACACTTCAGATCATTTGTTTGATATGCATTTTGATAGACTTAGGAAGTTGAATACAAGTGGCCTCTGGGCATTTGTGGAAAATTCCTATTATCTTTCACTCCTTTTTTCTAAGAAATTCTTGAAGACCCTTTGAATAGCTACTTCCTTGATGCTTGAAAAATAGTTTTTATTTTTATCTTCTAGAATTATAATGAAATAGCATTCCTGGGTCTTCAAAAAGTTCATGGAAAACTTTAGTTACCTTTAAATTCCATTTTCTCACAAACTGCTTGAATCCCTTCCTTAAGGAATGTTCCCTGCCAGCTTGTCTCTCCCATTCCTCCTTCTCTTCATGAGAGAAGCATGCCTTCTTCATTTGGCAGCAATTATTGAATTTATTCTACAATGAAATGGCAGGGTTATAATTGAGCTGGCCTGATTATTTTAATCTTCTAATCCTCATTTTTCAGGGTCAGAACCTGAGGAGACATGTTCAGGATTGCAAACTCTATTGTACCCATAATCTTCGACACCCACACTGTCTCTAATCAACACTTCAATTTACATCCTTGAGGCTGATGAAGTCCACAACTCCTGCACTAATTAGATTTATACACTTTCTGTTCTTCCTCTTCTTATGATATTGTAGATCTACAGGCAGATTGCCAGTTCCTTACATCACATGCTCCGCGATGAACAAATAAAAGCATATACGTTAGTCATCATCCAGGAATTTGGAACATGGGATGGTCACTTGACTCCTGATCTTTGTGTTGCTGATAAAAGAAATCCAAGTTTCCTACTACAATTCTTATTTTTCATTTTTGAATTTGTACTATGGTCTTCTGTCCTACTCATGTCTTCTTCTGTCTTAAAGGAGCTTAAAGGACTTATGCCTGTCTCTCAGGAAGCACTTGCTGATGAATTTTTTGGTTATCCTTTACCTATCTCTTGATGCAAATTGAGCTGGTCTGACCTGGCCACCACTTTTGGTATTTCCCTTCCAGTCCAAAACTTCCTAGCCATTTGCATTATATTTTGAATAATTATAATATAAAATAAAAGGTAACTTTTAAGCACACAGAACTGTGTTCTCTTTTAAACAAAAAACTCACTTGATATACCTAGTATCAATATGGGAAAGGAATCTCGATAGTTTTCAGCTCTACTTTCATTAATATATGAACTTTGTGTTGTTCATCATCATAATGAGCATTCATTATATTTTTTTAAAAATCCAGTCCACGTTTCATCTATTAAATTCCAGTTCCAGCATAAATATTTGGTAGAATTGTTCCTTGACAATTTCATGCTACCTAAAAAAAATCCTGGATTCCATACTAGAGGTAACCATATTCTGCAACTGAGAGAACCGTAGCACTGGTTTGCTACCCAATGAGATAAACAGTGCTATGAGAAAAACAAAACAAAACAACACCCAGAAACCACTAGAAATGATTATTCTTTCAAAATCAAAGAACAAAAGCAATGCTGCATTCATGAAAGGATTTCAGTGCTGTCATAACTGAAGGTGTCAGGGATTGGTTGTGAGTCCCATCCATCTTCATCCAAATAGTTTTATCTTGGAGAATAAAATCAGATTATAGTAACCATACTCAAGTGATGACCGCACATTCAAATGTTATCGATGTAGTTTTATTGCTGTGACAATAAAACAGGACGTCACCTAGTAAATACTAAGTGGCCTTGATAGGAACCTCAGGGCAAAACCACCAGTTCACCTTCACTGCTTACCAGCTTGGTTTCCTACTGATTCACATCATAAATTCCTCCATATTATTAACAACCCAAGAATCCATTCAACAAGTATCATGCAACCTATTATTGTCTCTCCATCCTCATTTTCAGAGATGCATCAAGGCTAGATTTTCCTATGCTTTCTTCTGAATATATTGCTCCTTAACCTATTCACAATCCTATCCTCTCTGTCCAGGTCATATTGAACTCTTGAGAGTTAAAGTGCATCTTTAATATATATTATATTATATATTATATATATATGAATACAAAGATCCCTGTTGACAATTAAGATGTATCTAATTTTTCTTTTACATATTTTATTTAGATACTGCAAGTAGAATTCAATTATGTTGACAGTTCGATATAGCATGAATAAAGTACAGTAATGATGTTTATAATACCCAGTATGATGAGATGGATAATTTAAAGGTTCAGAGTTGCATACAATATTGTTGTTGCTTGGTTCCAAGCCATAGAGACCCTACACACAACTGAAGGAAACACTGCATATTCCTATACCATACTTCCAATTGCTCCTACTCCTGAGCCCATTGTTGTAGCCATTACACTAACCCATCTTGTTGAAGGTCTTTGTGCTTCCTCTTTTTCAGTGTCCCTGTGCTTTATCAAGCAAGATGTCCTTCTCCAGGGATTGGACTCCCCTGACAATATGTCCAAAGTCTGCTGAGGAATTCTTGCCATCCTTGCCTCTGAGGAAGTCACTCTTCAAACTTCTTCCAAGGCAGATCAGTTGTGCCTTTAGCAACCAATGGTAATTATAATATTCTCCAGCACCACATTTCAAATAGTCATTCTTCTTCTGTTTTCATCATTCAGGATTCAACTTTCATGTGCACATGTGAAATGGAAAATACTGCCCCTTGAGTCAGATGCACCTTCGTTCTCAAAGTAAAAATCTTGCTTTTCACCACTCTAGAGAGGTCTCGCAGCAGATGACCCTAATGCCCTTGTCTATTGCTCTCTTCGCTGCTGTTTCCAGGAACATTGCTTTAGGATTGAAACAAGAACCTTGATAACGTCAATCACGATGTTATTTATTGTTTCCATTGTATTTCTGTCTTCTTTACATTGGGTCTTAATTCATACTGAAGACTGCAGTCCTTGTTCTTCTTCATCAAGGGCTTCAAGTTCTCCTCACTTTTAGTAAGCACGGCTGTGTCATCTCCATATTTTAAGTGTATAATAAGCCTTCGTCCAATCCTGATGCTGCATTCTAATTCATATAAGTCAGCTTCTCTATGATTTGCTCAGCATACAGACTAAATATGTATAATGAAAGGATGCAGCTTTGATCTACACCTTTGCTGATTTAAACCATCCAGTATTCCCTTATTCTGTTCAGCACATACACATGATACTCATGGACAAATTCCTCATGAGCATAATGACATGGTCTGTATTTCCTGTTATTCACAAGGTTATGCATTTTTATTATAGTTCACAGAGTTGAATGTCTTGCCATAGTGGACAAAACACAAATAAACATCATCCCGATATTTTCTGCTTTGAGGCAAGATTCATCTGACATCAATAATGATATCTCTTGTTCCATGCCCTCTTCTGTATCCAGCCTGAACTTCTGTAATTCTTGGTCATTGTACTACTACAATCAGTGTTGGATAATTTTGAGCAAAACTTCACTTGGATGCAGCATCAGTGATATTGTTCTATAGTTTGAATATTCTTCTGGGTCACACTCCTTCGGAATGGAGACAACCAAGAATCTTTTCCAATCAGTTGCCCAAGTAGCTATCAAATGTCCTGGAAGTGAATGCATGCAGTGCTTCATTAGCTTGCTGAAATATTTCAGTGAGTATTCTGTCAATTCCTGGATCCTTGTTTATGACTAGTGTTTTCAGTGTAGCTTGAAATTCTTCCTGCAGTGCATTGATTTTTGCTCATATACTACCTCCTGATATGGTTGACTGTTGACTAATTCTTTTTGGTACAGTGACTGTGTAGTCTTTCCATCTTCTCAAAACTTCCTGTACCATTCAAAATTTTGTATATAGAATATTTCAAGGTTGCAACTTGATGCTTGAATTTTTTCTGTGCACATCTAAATGCACAGACATTATGTATTCTGCATTTGCACTTGTTGATGTATGTAATAAGAATGTTCCCCAAAATTAATTTTAAAATAAAGAAATGGAAAATTCAAAAAGTTTCATATCTCAAAATGATACACTCTAACATCAATACATATAATTATTTATTAAAAGAAGAAAGTATTCACCTCCCACTGTTAGTTGATTATATGTTGTCAGTTGATTGTATGCTGTGTTAGCTTGTGTGTTGCTAAGATACTGGGAGCTATTCCACAGGTATTTGATCTTGTTAGTGGCCTGGGAGTCAATTCTGACTCATAGGAACCATGTGTGATTTATAGAATTGTGCTCCCTTTAGGATTTTCAAGGCTGCATTATTCCTCTAATGAAACTTATATCCACAGAATTCACATGTATTCTAAGTCAGAAGATCATAAATTCTGGGAATTTACTTTGGAAAAGACTATGAATAGCATTCAGAATTTGAAACTGGAAAACAATACTAGTGCAGATTCATGTGTTCTCTGTATTTCCTGATTTTGCTACTGAAACCTTTCATTCAATAAGTTGGGGACATAAACTAATCAATGATCAAGAGTGGAGATACTCAAATTGAAATTCAATAAAATCCATGTAGTGTGCTTCTGGAACTCATTATCAGCAATGAAAATAATGATGCAATATAAAAACTATGTCTTTATATAGTTTTTATTTCCATCCATAACAATTTGTTATAAATTTACTGTGGCACTTGACTATTTTGAAACCATTTAATATTTCTATAAATATAGGCTCTGAAATTCAAGAATTGAGTTTGGATTTGTTTATATTCCTTAAAATAAGTAGTACAATTCCAATATTAAAGTAAATATCTAGTAAATAATTTGATAAGCTGAATATTATAAGATTGATCTGAAAGGTAGTGAAGAAACTCATGATTTTTAAATACATATATGAAAGTATCACATCATTTGTGCATCAGATGATGTTGAAACCATTTGCAATTCAGGCTCTGAAAAGAATATTTCTATAAAGGAATTCTTGGCTATATTGAATAATACATAGGTCAAAGTTCTATGGAGTTTTCCATGAACAAGAGTAATTTTTGTGGACTTTCTTTGTTAGACTTATGAAAAATTCACAGGAACAAGACAACCATGCAAAGAGGTTGGATTCAAAATGAAAGAACTATAATAAATAAAATTAGAAAGAGCCAAATAGTAAAAATCACACTTAGATATTTGATATTTGATATTTGATAGCTGTCCTCCACATGTAAGATTAGTCTGAGATTAGTTCCTTATAGTTATAATTAATTTGCATTTGTGAGTATGCCTATGCATAATATGGAAACCATCTGGAGAACTGTGAATGTAACAACCTACTGTAGGTCAAAAGCCTAAGACCTCACAGCCGTGTGGACCAATATGAAAGCAGAGAGAGATGATGCCCTGAGGATCAGCTTAAAATGCATTCATGTCCAAAACACATTTTGTGTAAGCCTGTGTATGTAAAGGATTACATATGTCAAAAATCAATAACTTAATAATTCCTCAGAGAAATAAAATTGTCAACAAGAGTAACAACTAATGCACTTTTCTTTACAACACATTTTATGTACACACTCATTAGTCATCGGTTAACCCCGAACCCATGCCATTGAGTTGAGTCAGACTCATAGTAACAGAACAGGAGAGAACTGCCCTTTCATGGCTTTTCAAGACTATCTCTGTACAGGAGAAGAAAGTGTCAGCGCTCTCCCAGGGAAGAGCTGCTGGTTTTGAACCCTGCTACTCATCGCCATAGCACAGTACACCACCAAGATTGCTCAAAACAAACGCACTGCCGTAGAGTCAATTCAGACTCAGAGTGGCATGCTTGTTCAAAGAATAAAAGGTAAGTTAAGGGAAAAAGAGCTCATTCTTTTTATTATCTGGATCAGTTAAGGGTATCATAAGAAGACTTTAACGATTAAATATTCTAGTATGATTTAAATTAATAATAAAAATAATTGACTATAAGCTGGTAATATTTCTTTCTCTCATTACCTGAGTGATAGACATCTTTTCAATTCACACAGTAAATACTATTTCTGGTATTTCTTCAAACTTGTTTCTCACATAATACTTCACTCATGTCTCTCCATTAAGATAGTGTAAAGTGTATTGTAATCCAGCTTGAAAATGTATCCTTGTATTAGAAGTTCATCCATTTTCTCAACACTTGAATAATTGTGGAAGAATCAGTCCAATTTACTCCACATTAAATTTTGATCTATGTACAGTGCATTTAATTCCAAGTTACTATGCTTTGGGATTAGCCTGGGCAGAGACCGACTTCTTTCTAATAGGTTATTTAATTCCAACTCACTAAAGAAATAAAAGCAAAACTCAGCTTCAGACTGTCTGAACCTATTCATTGCCCTTTCTAGACTATGTGGGAGGCAATCAATATAAGATTTGACACATTACTGACAGTGTAGTTCTGGCACTAAATATTTTATGTACTTTGCTAAATAGATACTTACAGAATGGTGAGCTTTTGGAGGTCATGCTATGGAGTCAAACTACATATATTAAATTCCATGTTACCTCTTTTACTTGTGAAAAGTGGAATTATCAGTAATCCCTGTAATATCAGTTTGACATGTTGAAAAATGGGAATAAAAATAATTAACATATGTATACTTAATTAATTTTTTAGAGTGTAAAAGAAAATGAATGTGAATGTGAATTATCTAGAACTGCATAAATAGCTAAGGATTTCTGATGTCATCTCTGTTACTGTTAACTTCATTGTTCTCTTTCTAACTGTGGCAGTCATGTACCTGTGTCAATCTGGAGCTGGTCAATGAGACCTCTGTGGGGGCATGATTTTTCTCCAGAGAATTCTGGGAAAGCTCATAAATTTTCCCCCATTGGTGTGAGAGACTTACAACCAAGTCCTTGGGAGACCTTTCAGCTGACAAGACTCCCTGTGAGACATCCACTGGACTGTGGTTGTCCTGGCATCATTGCATGTGCTTCATGAGTCTGAAGAGGACTTATGGATTGGTGTCAGACATATGGGCTAGTATTGGACTTCTGCACTTGGAGTGGACTTGTTTGGAATGTTTCCTCAATGTTCTATTCCTCTTGTATATAAACCTCTCCCTTATATACATGCGTGTGTTTATGAATTTGTTTCTCTAGTCTACCTAGACTATCACATTATGGTGCCTTGGGAGTGGGGTACTGTAGAAACAAATTATAAAGATGGAGACTAGATATTTGTTTGACTTCTTTCTGATGGTAGTATTTCTTCTTTGGCTATTCAAAAATCTCATATGTCCTTGCAATTTACTGAGTTGTTTTCTGGAAACACTATGGGATGTTAAAGTTTTGATTATTTTGTTTTGATGCTGTCTTTGGTCATTTCTGTGTGAAGTGACAAAAATGAAGGTTTTAATGTATATTTTGAGTTCAGTGGTCTCTCAGAAACCACACTGCTTAAGGAAAATGTATGACAGAAGGTCAGAATGCCTGACAGCAAACATGAATCTGTTTTGATGCCTTCAGAGACCTAAAGTTTTATAAAACAGTTTAGATAAGAATTTAGATAAGCTAAATAAGGTTTGAAGTTGACTATTTTAAGAACTGAGCTTACTCTCTGATTCTACATAGTTTATATTGATTTATTATGCTAATTATTATAGATATAAAAATATATAGAAATGTTTATTGGGAAGTATGAAAATAGAGAGTTTGTAAATCCACTTTCCTCAAGCCATTAATTTGACCTCTAGTTGAGCTTAAGACACACCTTCAAAGACATCTCTGAAGAAATTAGCCCCACCTAGCCCCCCTCAGGATATTTACATTCTGAGAGATCTGTGTAAAGACTAGATTGATAGATTGAAGAAGCAGGAACTCTGCTTTTTGGAAAATCTTGAAGTAGTGGCTATTTTCAGAAGCTAAGGAATCTGGACCTATGAAGAAAACTCCTCTCTAGGAATGAATGTTAAAGGTAACCTGTGACAGACTGAAATGCTTGCTAGGTATCTATCTGGATTTACTATTTGTTGAGTGAAAATAGGAGAAATTCAGCAATAAAAATATGGGTTTAAATGGGTTTAACTTTAAATTTACAATACTAAAGAATCTGGCATTGAGAAATGTTTTTTTTTTCTCCAAAACATTAATAGATCTTCCCTTTCCCCCCCCCCTTTTTTTTTTTTTTTTTTTTTTTAGACATCACTGCCCTGGTGGTGGGAGTAGGAGGCCCAGCCTTTGCTCCTGGAATCAAACCTCCATCCCAGTGGGCTGCAGTCCCGCGCACAACCACTGTGCCACCGGGGCTCAGCCCCCCTTCCCCTTTAATAATGTATTAAAACCCAAGAAATAGCTGAGCCCTGGTGGCGTAGTGGTTGTGCATGGGACTTCAGCCCACTGGGATGGAGGTTCGATTCCAGCTCCACAGAGCAAAGGCTGGGCCTCCTACTCTCACCACCTGAGGGCAGTGATGCCCCCCCCCCCCAAAAAAAAAGCAAGAAAACTGTCAGGTGAGAAAGCCTTTTTCTCTTTCTCTTCATGCCTTTTCCCCTTATATTTCATGAATTCCCTAGTTTACTTTGAGAAACTCAAATGACTACTTCAGTCTGATAAACTTTATAAATGTGAATAAATAAATGATAGTAAGTCAGCAAGTCATTAACACACGATATAGAAGGGCTTGTCTTTGAATACATTTACTCGGGTCTGTTTTTAAGCTGAAAGGAGGTCTGCTATACTTAACAATGAATTTGGAGGAAAATATAATGTGTGCATAAAAAATTCACTCTCATGTTATGAAACATGAAACCAAACAAATTTGTTTAATTATGATATTTCAATGTGAAGTAAAAATCCTTAATTTACCTATAAAGAGAATATATGAATATTAAAATTATTTTCTTGTAATTTCTTTAAAAAGACTAAAGTCTTTAAAAATGTAACTTTTACTTGCAGAGATAACAACATATATTTAAACAACAACATAATAAATATATTTATTATTCAGTTTGTTTTTTAATCACAGCTAAATAACTTTAAATACTTTATAACTTTTTTAAAGTCAAAAAAGGGGCAAGATCAACAAATACCACTTCTTTCCTAATTCATATTTATCATGGAATCCATGAATAAGCTAGAACTGCAATTTGTATTGGAAAATCTTATTAATGTATAAAATATAAATAAAACTAGGAGGTAAATATTACCTCATGCCTTCTCTGAATCCAGATTACTAACGAGGTACTGATCCCAGAGCTTTAAATTAACTTTAGCAAAATATGACTTGCACAAAATAGAAGAGGAAGCTTTGATGGTGCTGGGTGTCACCTCAAGGTTAGTTGTGGCAATGAAGTGAATTAGCTGATATGCTTTTTTCATGCCATAGCTGTCTAAACAGACAACCTTTCTTTTCCTGTTGGGTCTGGATCATATCAGGGAGAAGATACTGCTTGAACTATATGATTTATCTGTGGGTGGTTATGTGTTGGGCTGCTAACAGAAAGCCATTGAAAACCACCAGTAACTCCTTAGGAGAAAAAACCAGGTTCTCTACATTCGTCGCCATTTACAGTGTTGGAAACACACGGGGACATGTCTGTGCTTCTACCCTATTAGAGCTGCTGTGAGGTAGCATTGACTTGAGGGCAGTGAATTTGCTTTCAGTTTGGGGCAAGTGATTGTTGACAGGTTGATGTATGATCACCATCATGCATGGTATAGAAAGAACTATCTCAGAATCTGAAAGGGGCGGGGTATGCTACCATAAGAGAGAAGAGTACTATGGTCAGGGAGAAGAGTCTAATGAGGAGTGTGTCCTTCAGACCATGAGAAAACTGATGAAAACGCCCTTGACCCCTGCAACAGCATTGACCTCAGAGGAGCAGCAACAGTAAAGCCAGGAGCCCAGGCACGAGCCCGAGCAGGGGACTTGGCAAGCCTTAGAACCAGTAGAGCGGAGTGCTTCTGAGGAAGAAGTTGGCCTGTGCAGTGGGGTGCATCTGAGCACTTCATGGGTGCATTTTGAGAGTCCCCGAAGTGCTTTGTCATAACAGATCCCAAGTGAGACAGAACTTAGGAGAAATGGCTGAGGGTAAAGGAGTAATTCCTGAAATCATGACAGAAATGGTCCAGATGGAACAATGGATAGCTGAACATTCTCACCAGAATAATCTGTGAACTTCCCCCCAAGAAACCCTATAATTATCATCATCCTCTGAATTCTGTGTGGCCACTGCAATGAATTGCAATCAAGTCTAGCCACAGAATTAGAATGCAATGGGAGGGACAGTGGGTATTAAAAGAGGATAAAAGGAGATGCAGGCTGGAGACATGGCTGTCCAACTGCCTTGTGACAATTAGCCTTGGGAGACTAGGAAGCCAGGTGTCACCCTCATGCATTTCCACACTGGATCCTGTACCTTTTTGCTATACTATTTTCCACAGTGGTTATACTCTTTTACACTCACACCAGCACTAGTAAGAAGAACACAATAATTGGCGTCTGAATTTCATAAGCAATAATACCCCTTGTTTAATGTCCTCTTAAGAATCTGGCTTGAACTTCTAGCAACTCTCTGTATGGACATGATTGTGTTGTTGGGTGATTTTAAGCAATATTTTGCTTCCTTTAATGGTATTCTTGGTTAGTTTTCACATTCTGTTGGGTCACATTTCTTTTTCAGTCACTTGGACAAAGAGTTGTCTTTCACATTTCTGGGCAAAAGGAATGAGTGCATACAGGATTAAAACATTTCCAGGTATTTCAACCATAAAGCCTTGCTTTAGGCTAGTGATTTCAGTGCAGATTGTTTATTTTCCTTCAGGACCATTGGTTCATGCTTACAAACTACTTTTTCAAATGATTTAAAGTCAACTAGTTCTTTTTGATAGATGAATGCTGTGTATTCTTTCTATCTTTTTGTATTACTTATGAAATTCAGAGACCAATTATTGTGTTCTTCTTACTAGTGCTTTGCTTAGCCCGAATTTCTTTCCTTTTCATACAAAATTAGCAATGAGTTTTTTTGTTGATTTTTTGTGCATAGTGCAATTCACTTTGAAATCACATTTTAATCACATGCATTTCAGAAATGTATAGATAATTTCCTCTTGAACATCTGATAGAAACTAACATTTAAATAGAAATAGATTATGCTTTAAATCTTGAGAAATTGACATTTAAATAGAAATAGATTATGATTTAAATTTTGAGAACAAGGGCCTTTAAGGAGAATATCTTTTTTAAGTATTGCTTTATAGTCTTCTCAGTTTTGTAGAGTATAGTTACAGTAATTTTAAGTTATTTATTTGGATTGGCATTATGAAATGTCAAAGAAACACTGCTATCTATATAACTATAGATTCTTAAATTGAAATAAAATATAATTGACTATAATAATGTTACAAATTTAGGCATAAACTCTAATAATCTAGGCTTCAATTTGGGTGAGGAAAATATTACATGTGTATTTTATGTTTTAGTCATAAATTTAAGGAATAAAGATTAAATAAAGATTGTAGCATTCTATTTAAATTTAAAATGTAAGAAATCAGGGGAATAAATTGAAGTATACTTAGCAAATTGTTCATTAGAATACACTTTGATATAAATTATCTTTTATTTGGAGGTGAAATGATATTTTTAATTCATATTTCAATACCAAGCAATTTAAAATTAATGAGAAATTTGGGGGAAGAATGTCTATGTGTTAAAAACCATTTCCTAATTCTTATAGGAAATAAAATGATCGATGCCTACTTGAGATTATTTTGAAGCATTGTAATATATTACATGTAAAATATATCATTTTCATTCTAATCTCGAAAGTGTCACCATCAGTTGAAGAAGAGATATATAATGAGGCATATACTAATATGCTTATATTGAATTATAGCTTATCAAACATTTTTGGTAATAGTATTTCTCTAATTCTCTTAATTTTCTAATTAAGAATGGAAATGGTGATGTCTTCTAAAAATTGACAAATACTTGAACAAAAATATTCAAGATTAGAGATAATCTGGTTTAGTTAAGGTAATTCCATCTATGGAAACTACTAAATTATTCAATGAATATTTTGTTTATGTTATGTATAAGAGAAAAGAATCAAGATATATATATAGATATAAGATCCAATCACAAAATATATAATTTAGAAACAGTGTAAAATTATATTTTTATAATTTAATTAATTCTGCAAAATGTATGTATAAAACTAATAGTTTTTAAAAATTTAATAACTCACAAAAGTAATACTGAAAAAGTTATTTTAAGTACTGTAGTATATGGGAATAGATTTTAAGAATTGAAAGTTTAGCAATAACATTGCTTTTTTGGAAAATTCAATACTGCATCATGATTTGAACTGCCACATAGAATAGAGTTCTTAATCTGAACTGATTTGAATTACCTGCAAATAAAAAGAACACATTTCAGAGAAAAGTGACAATAACGTCTCTAAGACAAACTTTTAAATATCTAAGATATCATTTAAAATTATATGGCAGGGCTGAGCCTCCTACTCCCACCACCAGGGCAGTGATGCCTAAAAAAAAAAAAAAAAAAAAATTGTGTGGCACATGAAGAACCACAAAGAGATAAATATGCAACAAAGACCAATCTCAATATGATCCAAAGCATGAATTTGAAGATAGAAATTCAAATGTTGTTTTATAAACATGTTAAATAGAGTAAATGAATATACACTTGTAATGAATAGAAAACAACGAATGTCTTCATGACTTGTCACATATGTTTTTATAACACAAAAGAAAACAGCCATAAAAGAAAAATATTTTTGTAACACTGGAAAAACATTATTCATAAATCATATATCTAAAAAGGTCTGCTATCTATCTATGACAAAAAAATCTCATTTAAGTATATGGATATTTGAATAGTCATGTCACAAAAGAAAATTTACAAATAGTCAGTGAGCACATTAAAAATCAGAAAACAAACCTACAACTCTCTAAAGAAAAGGGAAATCCAAATTTAAAACTTCTAGGAGGTAATCTACATGTACTTCGTTGGGATATAAATCTCACACCTTGCAGAGTACTAATGGTATTAACAAACCTAAATTTACACTACCTTATAATGTAGCAGTTGTAAAATTCCACACAATAAGAATTTTATAGCAGCTTATTTATCATAGCCCCAAACAGCTTTGTGTTCATCAATAACACACGGGATAAACAAACTGTCATGAATTCACTGTGTAAATCATTAATGCAAGACCATGAATAAATTTTAGAACTGTTATTCTGAGGGGAAACAGTCTTCCATTATGCATACATCATAAATAACCCCATTTATATGACATTTGTGGAGAACAACTAATATGGCAAGAAAAAAATTAGAACAGTATTTGCCCCTAAGAGACATTCTATATCTTAATAGAAGCTTGAATTTTGTTTTGGCACTAATCTTTCTGTATCACCAACCACTCACAGCTCTCTATTGGATTCTGACTCACAGTAGACTTTTATAAGGTTTCTTCAGCTGGAAAACTTAGGGGAGCAGATAGTCTCATCTTTTGCCTGCAAACTGTAGCTTGAACTGCCAACCTTGTTTAGCAGTTCCACAACTTATCTGACATTATCACCAGGGCTCAAAAATGTATAAATATATCCCTTAGATGCCTTAATCTCTCTAAATTATATGCTAAAAAGTAGATAAGTTCAGCAGAGCCCTGGTGGCACAGTGGGTTGTGTCCGGGACTGTGGCCCACAGGGTTGATGGTTCAAATCAAGCAGCAGCTCTCCAGGAGCAAGGCTGGGCTTCCTTCTCCCACCAGGGCAGTGATGCAGAAAAACAAACAAACAAACAAAAAGTAAATAAGTTCTAGTTAATGGAATGTAGGCTGCGGTATATAAAAGGCAATGCAAATGTGTTTCAAATTTACTTTTAAATAAGAAGAATTGGTGAATGCTAGAGGATTATATGGCAATTACCTATTGCTATTTTTAGGTACTGTCACGTTGGAACTGACTTATAGTGTTCCATGTACAACCAATGGAAACCCTGCTGGACCCCATGCCATTTTCATAGTGTTTAGTCTTCTTGAGCCCACGGTTGGAGCTCAAGGGTGGACCGTGTAAGCCCATCATAATGAGTATCTTTCTCTTTGTCTCTGACTTGCTCCTTCATAAATCACAAAGTCCTTCCCTAAGGACTTGCCTTCCTAATAACATATTCAAACTACTTGAGACAGTTTCTCCATTCATGCCTATTTCATGTCAGGACCAATTTGATGAATTGGGAACATAGAGATAAAGGGATTCTTAAATTAGAATAGTATTCAAGTGAAAGATCAATAGTATAGAATTAAATATTGACAATAATTTGTGTCCAACCCGAAGAAAGGATATGCTAATTATTACTTTTTTCTTTCTTGAGAGGAAGAAATCATATTCTATACATCACAATCTCTCGCATGGACTTTGCTGGTGCAGTTGGTCAATATACAAGGGTAAGTCTGAAGGTGTTACTACTAGTATCAGTTCATACTGATGGTGGGTTTATTCCATTCAGACATGGATGGGTTTATTCTGAACAAAATGCATTTAAACATGTCTGCAATCAGTGGTACAGCAAGTGCAACAAGTTCTCTCACTAAAATGCTTGTCTTAGTCTAATTAGGATGACTTCAATAAGAAGGTTTCATCAAAGCAGTGTCCTCAGAGAGGATTTCCTTGACAAATTACAGCAAGATCAGAGGATTGGGGAAACTGTTTTTAGCATTCAGAGGGGATAATCTTGAGCAATTTTCTCAAGCACATGCCATAATCATAAGGTCTTCCTAGGAAAATCTTTTAATAAAAGAGTAAACAATACTGGCAAAAAAAAGACCAGAAAAATGGGATAAAATCGTCTTTTGTCTATAAGAGTTCACATTCTCAATCTTTGAGCACATCACAGGCTGTCCTATGAGAATTTCATTGGGAAAGCTTACTTCCAAATTCCAACTCTGAGTTTTCCTCTTCCCACGTCTTTGTGTTTCTACAAACAAAGGAACAATTTTAAAAAATACCACGGGTGTCCTTTGAGGTTGTCTAAGGTGCCATTTTGGCATATGTAAACCGTGGCATTCCGAATGCTTTGGGTCGAGTTAGAAAGATGCAAACAATGTCTTCAAAAGTATAAAGACCTAGATAGAGTATATGTTGAGAGACAAGAGATTCACAATTGGATAATTTTGGTTTAGAAATAATTGTTTTGCTTACCCTCCAATAGTTGCTGGATTTAATCAGATTGATACGATTGAGAGCATAGTGGTATCAACAAAACAATGTCACACCTCAAAATGGTAGCATTTGTGTTGCTGACTAAATTCATGAAAGAAGGTAAACTTTAATGACAGTTTTTCAATTCATTCTGAAATTTGAGACTCCATTGATTGCACAATATCTAGTGCTTAGCCTAGCAGTCCTGGGTTTGCCCTTCTTCATCTCGTTGTTCTTGGTGGAACATTAAGCAGAGTCCAGCCCCAAGAGCAGTGTTCTACAACCACTTTCAATTCATTTCCACTTTATCAATGAAAATTTTAGTCTTGAGGCATAGCAAGCATTTGTTGGACTATACAGTCTAACAAATGACCTCAATTTTCTCCAAGTTTATTGAAGACTCATAACCACTGACTCAACATAATGATTCATCATACTTTCTTATGATGTATGGGCTTCCTGAGTGCAGTTATCAGCATATGGCAGATTCTGTAGAACTGTTTCAAAGATTTTTGCAGAGGCTTCCACATGATGGTGAATTCTTGAGGTGCTCCACACTTGTGTCTCTTCTCCGGATGCAGACATGTAGCAAATGATGCCAGTGTGTCTTCCAAGACTAGCTTAAAATTACATATTGCCCCACAGTTTTCACTTTACCAGAAGCTCAAATGTCAAAAGAAATGTCCTCCACAATATAATCAAATTTCACCAAGGTGAAAAGCTTTTCTGATTACACATACATTTACATTTTTTCAGGAAAAAATAGACCCTTCCCTATTCAAAACTCATTATCCATTTAATATCTATATTTCTTTAGCTTTCAGAATTTTCACAGTCTATATATTTTCAGAGGCAATGTTCTTTTTCTTTATAAGATATGGCTAATTTTCAAGGTTTCATTTTATCTTTAACTTACCATTTCTAAAACATCGGCACTAACTAGGAAATTCTCTGTCACTAAAACAAGAGAGCATGCTCATTTTGTTAGAAAATTTACTTTCAACAATGTGCATGCAGTTTATATCTCAAACTCTTGAAAAATATCTTGTGAATTCAGTAATTGGTTAGTTTGCAATCAGAACAATAATAGTTATTTAATGCTGCAGCATCCCATGCCTTCTGTGCATTCTGATAGATCTATTCTTCTGAAGGAAAAAATGAGGTATAAAGATTTTGTACTTATGTACAGTGGAATAGGTTACCCTATATCCAAAGAATTCACCTTGGCTTGACACTGTACCATCCACACAATCGATCTAAAATCTGAGCCCATTGTTGGCAGTCAAAGTACCAATCCTTCCTTTTGAGGACTCACCCCTTTGTCGGGGCCCCCCTACCAAGAATGAAGTCCATCTATTTGCATGCAAGATTAACCTGTTCTCTCTGCTGTACAGTCATCTGCCATTGGAATGGCTACAGATATGAATCTCTTCCAGTCACTTGACCAAGTAGGTGTCGTGCAAATTTGTTTCAGAGTCTTTTCTGCAGCCACTTCGATCTCTTCTTTCTTTCTTGTCTTAATGAGCTCTTACTTTCTTCATGGATGGTGTTTGTAATGTCCTCCTCCAGCTAATGCAGTAAACTTGTTCTTGAGATGATTACAAATTCAGGGGGGATAGCCACAGGGTAGTATTTTGGAGGTCTTGTTTTCATTTTCTTCAGCTTCAATCTGAAATCACATATGAGAAAAAGAGAGGCTTCCACAGTCAGCCACTGGTCTTGTTGTAGCTGCTGATAGTGGGGCTTCTCCATGGACTGTTCCCACAGATGGAGTCCATTGAATTTCTGGCGTTTCCATCTGGAAAAGCCCCAGAATACAGTAGAACACTGGCACTTTACCATGTCAGTACTCAATATAATTGGATTTCAATGCAAAATGTTGAGAAAATATTACTTTGGAGCTCAAACAAAACTTTAGAATCTGTCCCGACACATGTGATTCTTGTAAACAAAAACAGATCACGGTTCAGTCCCTCAGCATTAGTTGGCCTTGTCAGTATGCATTGTTTAAACCTTTTGCAGCTGTGTTCCAAGATTTGCTCTAATTTCCTTAGTTTTGTGGCTTTATGTAGTTTTTAGAAAAAAAGACATGAGTCCTAAGAATTTTTTTAAAGAATCATCATGATAAGCAACTGGTTAACATGTTATTTATATTTTTAATAATTTAGTAAATCCTTTTAGAAAACACTTACAGAAATGCCAACAACAGACCATATCAGATTTTTTTTTGTAGAGAAAGCCAGCCAAGTCCTGGTGAAAACAAGGCAAAGAAAGGGAAAAAAAAAAACCTTTTGAAAAGCATCTACCAGTTGATCTGCTCAAAGGGGATTCCTTTTCCAGATGACGACTCTCTCTCCATCCCTCACCTCCACATCCATGTCCACTGATCCACATCCTCATCAATCTCAAGGTATGAGTCATAATGTAGTTGTTAAAAACTTTTTGTAACATTATAGTTCTTATTTAAATTATATTATTTATTTCTGAACTTATTTGCCTTGAAATTGCTGTGTAATGTTTTGTATAAAAAATCAAGTTTCTGGTTAAAAAAAAAACAAACCTGGTGGTTAAGCCATATCAATCCGGTTTCAGTTCTTTCTTATGGGAAAAATTGATTCAGAATCGGACTGCATCACATCTCAACTGTCCTTCTAGAACAGATTAGTGCCAAGACCCAGGGTTCTACTATATATAATCTTCATTTCTATGTTAAAATAAGGTATTTCTCATAGTCACTGGTCTTGAAAAATTATGTCATGTGATCTCCAGCTTTGTAGCCATTACCAAGACCTTATTTTTCACCTATTCTCCTTTCCTCTTTATTTCCAACTTTTGCATTGTAATTGCCAATCATTATCAATATATTTTGATTATAAGTTTGACCAATTTCAGACTGAAATTTGTAAACTTCTTCAATTTCTGCAGCATTACATTTAGTGATTGTTGTGTACTTTTAAGTAATGATCGTTTTAATTGAATTTCTTTGCATGTGGATATATTTGTTGCTATTACAGACAACATTGTCCTTCATGATTAAAGTGACCAGATTTCAAGCGGGACATCATTGACCAGAATGGGGGGGGGAGGGTTCTTGATTAAAAATTTGGTCGATAAGAATTAACAAAAATTTTCATAGAATGCAAAAATAGTATTGTCATATATTTATTTTAATTTTAAAATGCCCCAGGACCTTGTGAAATTGTTAAAAAGCTGGACGTCTGGTCACTTTGTGATAGACCTTGAAATGTCGTATTTGAAAATGCCATTCCTTTTGATTGTGTCGCCCATAGAATTTTCTGATCCAAAATGGCTAAAGCCAGTCCATTTCAGCTTTCTAATATCTAAAATATTTATCTTTATGCATTTGATTTCATTTGTTACAACTTTTCTTAGGTTCTTGGTACATACCAACTTCCAATTATTAATTGATTTTGGCAATTAATACTCATGATTTTGAGAAAAGGCTCCTCAGTGAATGATGGTCCAGAAGCCTCTGCTCTCTGTTTTCCTTCTTCAGTGCCATAATGGTACTCTATTTTGAGAAAGAGTTCACCCTCAGTCATAGTTCAGGTGCCTTCTGACCTGAGGGGCTCCTCTTTTTGCACTATTTCTGACAATGTTCTGATTCTCGACCTGGGGATTTCAGTATCGGAAAATGTTTTGTTGCTCAAGGCTTACAGTAGCTAATTCCTCAGAAGAGGACATCCTATTCTTTCTTCATAGTCTTTTCTTAGTCTAGACATTCTGCTGAAATATGGTCACTTTGGGTGACCCTGCTGGTATTTGAAATATCAGTGATATAGTGTCCATGACCATAGCAACAGAGAAGCTAATGCAGTAAGACAAAATCCTTTGTGATATGAAGAGAATAGCAAAATTAATTTGTAAATTGTATTTTCGGCTTTCGAGTAAATCTCACTTACACATAGCTAATGGATGCCTGAGAAGTTCTTTGCTCTGCATGGCAGTCACACCTGTGCTTTCTGTGGCTTGTGAGAAAACTAGGTCCTCATGAATGCCTAGTTACAGTTTTAGGGGCTTTTGTTATAACCAGAGCATAAACTTTTCAAATAAACCTTGGGGTTTATAACTCTTAATGTGCAAGTTTAGCAGGTCTGTGCCTAATGAATTTCTTTATGGGTGACCCAAATGCAGAAGTGTTTGGAAATGCAGTAGGTAATGGCTGTTTTTTCAAGTGAGCGTGAAACCAGGTTATCAGCACCTCATGGATATCTTATAATATCTCTGTGTCCTTGTTATCATTCAAACCTTTCAACTTCTTTTACAAAGATTTTTTTCAGAAATCAAAGTCAAATATATAATAATATATACATTTACACAGAGGCATCTGGTTGTGTCCATGGAACACCTCTGAAAAGAAATTTAAGTGCAATTAATAGTGCCTTCTCAAGAGAATTTGTGAAATTGGAAACAGGTTTAGGAAGAGTTAAATTATGCTGTCTACTTACCTGAGACCCCTGTTGGCATAGTGGAGTATGGGTTGCGGTTTGGACCACTCACTGGTCAGTTAGAGGAAGATGCGCCTTTTTGCTTTGGTACTGATGCCTCAGAAATGCTAGAGAGCAATTCTCCTCCACAATATAAACCTCAACCTATGTTTGAGTTTGAGTCAAAATATGCAAGATTAAAGAAAATGTGCTTTGCATTTTAAATATCCAAACAACTTTTACTCACACAAGGCCATTGTCCTTATAATAATTCTTTAGAGAATTAAACCTACCATCTCCTGTAAAACTTTAAAAGTAAATAAATAAAACTAGTGAAAATTGCATATAAGTTATACTTCTTTAATTACTGTGGTAAATTGAATAACATCCTATTTTCTCGAATGATGCCTTTCCAATATCAAAAACTCACAGCTTTCAAGCCAATTCTAACTCATGGCGACCCTGTAGGACTGGGTACAACTGCCCCTGTGACTTCTGAGGCTGTAACACTTTAAGGGAGTGGAAAACTCCATCTTTCTCCCATGCAATATAGAGCAAGGTGAAATTTTAGCTAGTTTGGAATCTTGGCTCTTTGGATTACTCAAGATGTATATAAAACCAACATTAGTATGTCCAAATCAGTGAACACTATACTGCACATCTATGTCCATTTTCCCAAAAAACATTCTTTACAGAGGCACGGAGAATGTAGAGAAATGTAAGAAAGAATACAGTCTGTGATTATCTGTCCTAAAGTACAGGCTGAGTTAACCTTCCACCCCATTTCTTAGCACACTTTCAAACTTTGATACACTGAGATCTTTGAGGTTTTGATCTGCCAATTCATTTTCACTCACAGACATGTTTCTATGCGGCACTGATTATCTCTGTGAAAAATCGCCACTATTCAGTTGATTTTGACTAGCAGTAACACTGTAAAACAAAGTAGTAGGGCTGCCTATTTGGTTTTCAAATGCAGAAAATCCCTCAAAGAGGCTATGGTCTACAATTTGATGTTGATTTTAGTAAACGATATAACCATGTGTGTGTGTATGTGTATCACAAAACACAAAAAAGGCTTCTGATTTTTAATTAATCATTTTATTGGGAGACTTTTACAGATCTTATAACAATCCATAACTCAATTGTATTAAGCACCCTTATGCATATGTTGCCATCATCATTTCCAAAAAATCTTCTTTCTATTTGAGCCTTTGGTATGCACTTCTCTTCCCACCCCAACTCTCCCCTCTCATGAATCTTAGATCAATTATATATTTTTATTGTCATTTCATATCTTTTTCAATTAAAAGATCCTTTTATTGGAGATTCTTAAAACACATTACAATCCGTACATCAATTGTATCAAGCATATTTGTACATATATTGTCATCATTCTTTTATAGACATTTACTTTTGGTTGATGGGGAGAGCTTTTGTGGTATGTATTTTTTCCTGTTGCTAAGTGAGCGTCCAACAACTAACTCTGGTTTAGTGCATCCAGTGGCATTGCTTGGGAAGTTTCTCTCTGATCAAAGTGAATTTTTTGTAAGAGAGGTTTTACTAGAACCATATGTATGTGTGTGTGTGTGGTATAGCCGATTTAAGCAAACAGCATGTAGCTGTGAAATTTTGTTTCTTGCTCTGGAAAAATGTCACAGAAAGTGTTGTGTTGATGTACCCAGCACACAAGGATAGCACTATTGAAAAACTCAAGAGTACAAGTAGTTTTCTCCTTTCAAAAAAGATAAACTATCTATTGGTGACAAATGTTATTCTGGACGCTTGTCAGCTTCCCAAAGGGAGGAAAATGTCAACAAACTTTGTGCACTTGTCCCCAAAGACTGACACTGGAATGTTGAAGAAATGGGGAAGCTATATGGACTATTTTGAAGCTCAGGGCAGTGAATTTTAACAGAAGATTTGGAAATGAGAAAAAATCTCAGTGAAAACTGTGCAATGGATTTTGACTGACAAGAAAAAAGAGTGTTGCGTGGAAGCGTGGCATTCTTTGAAAGAACAGCTCAGACATTTTTCCACCCATGGTCATTCCTGGTGACCAAACATGATCTTCTTATGACCCCAAAAACAAACATCAATTAAACAGTGGAAGACACCATCATCATCTTGCCACATGCCCCCCCCCAAAAAAAAAAAAACAGACCAAACTCATCAAGTGAAGTCAAAGAGCAAAACGATAATCATTTGGGTTTGTTTTTTTTTATGTGAGGGGGGAATAGTGCATTTGGAGTTCATTCCACCAAGTGAGACTACTAATCAAGCTTTCGATTTAGAGGTTCTGAAAAGATAATATAACAGTGTATGATAAAAGACCTGATTTTTGGCAGATGGGGGACTGATTTTGTCACCTCAACAATTCACTTGCTCACACAGCGATCTCAGTGCACCAGTTTGGGGCAAAAAATTGCATACCTCTCTTGTCCCGTGCCCCTTACTCACCTGACCTTGCTCCATGCAACTTTGTTTTGTGTCCACAAATGAAGAGGCACATGAAAGGACAGTGATTTGATGACATAGAAAACATGAAGGAAACATCCTAAGGGGTGTCAGCCATCCAAACAGATGAGTTTGAAAACGGCTTCTAAGAATGGAATCACATATTTGACAAGTGTATTAAGTGTAATGGAGACTATTTAAAAGATAAGGTTGTTTTGTTAAAAAAAATTAAATAAATAGCTTTGAAAAAAAGATCTGGTTTTTGAGTACCCCTGGGTGTGTGTATATGTGTGCATGTGTGTGTGCGTGTATTCAAAGTATGTTTCTTTCACAAATCTTGTTGATTTTACCTGATATTTTGTGTCACTATTAATCTAAATAACAAAGAATATTTTAATTATATGTTTGCATTAGTTTGTTCAAACTGTAAATTTGAGGCATATTTTCTATACTTTCTGTAATTATCTTCGTAATACCTATCACTTTCAGGAATTAATCTAATTTAGTTTTTCCCATTAAATAACACAGTGCACAGTAAAATAAAACTTGACTTTGTAGTACGAAAATAATATAAGAATTAAATGTCCCTTGTGAAATGAACAGTTTCATCCACTGCTATAAAGATGAAGGTTTGACCTTACCCAGCAGAACCTAGGAAGAAAGATCTTGTATTATGTTCCTGTGAATAATTTTATGAAGAACACCCTAGAGCAGTTTTATTCTGAAATACAAGTTGTCACCTTGAACTGGAATGGACTTGATAACAATAGAGTTGTATTGTTTTTTCCCCCTTCAAACTTGTTTGGTGCATGATAGAAAAGCAAAAAGCAAAGAACACAAAAGCCATCCAGAATCCTCTGAATGATTTCATATAGTTTGACAAGTCCTACTACATCTTATGTGTGTGCAAAGGAAAGGCTGCTGGCTGCAATGTCTGTATCTCGGTAACTGGGTTAGATTGGATTTTTGTTGGTATTTAAGCAATGACCCAATATTAACTTTACAATATGTTGAATAATGCTTCCCATAGGATTATTGTGCCTCATTTATTATTTATACTGGGATATGCTATTAATCTCTATATTCTGTTCTATCTATCTGTATGGGTATTTTGTTTTCTTTTCTGAAAATTGATTTTAATGATTTATTCCTAACTATTATTAGCATCTGGTAGGATATGTCTTCCATTTAGTTTACTTTCTTTATCTAGCTGAATTATCACAGGACTTTCATTTGTGCACATAAATCATTTCAGAAAATATATGGCAGGAACTTATATTGGCATTTCACTGAAATTACATTTAAAATTCTGTTTCCCCATCCAGAAACACACTTTATGCCACTATTTTGTCAGATCTTATTTTAAATTGCATTATTGCATAGGTCTTGGAATAAGCTTACTCTGCTATTTCTATAGCTTGAATCTCACTTTTTAAGTATGTAATCTAGTGGTAGAAAAATTGTATTAATGTTCATAACTTGTAATTTATTTCAAAATTGCCTAAATCTAGTATTAGTTTAATTATCTCAAGTGGATTTTTCATTGATCTAGATATCATCATAAATTATAGTCTGTACATTATAAGACTTGACTCCAACCCATATTGCCTTTTTTAGTTATGTTATTTTCAATATATCATTTCAGTGAGGCTGTTGTCCTTAAATTAATGGTGACATAGGGGTGATTGAGTTTTTCTGGTAGTTACTTTGTCAAGTTGAAAAGATGGTTCCTTATTACAAGTTCTCAATTTTAAAATACAAATAGGTAATGAATATTTTCAAAAGTGTTCTCTTCCTCTATTGGGATATAATCAGTTTACTTGTTTGGTCAATGAATGAGATGAATATTTAGTTACAATATGCAAAGTTATTATTGAAAATGCACTACACCAACAGTTCTCATGTTAGAAATGTATAATCTATTCACCCTTTACGCAGAGCTTCAAATGTTTTCAAACCAGTTTTATTGTGGTAATGAAATAAAATACAGATCTAGATAAGAATATTCACGATTTAGAACATTTTTTATGATAATCTTAATGTGGAAATTTATGGATTGAGGCCCTGGAGTGAAAGACTCCTGGAGGTATCCAGAGCCCTTTCAGAGGCCTGGTGCATCAGACTGTATTAGGGCAGAACTAGAGTTTAAGAGTAAGTTCAGCTTCATGACAATGGGTTTGTACAAGGAATTATGTTGACTCTGCACTCACTGCTACTCTACTATCAAGCTGGCTAGAGATCCAAGGCAGTAAATCCTTTGAGAAGCAGAGAGCCTTGTCTTTTTCCCACTATAGCGGACGGACCTCAACCACAGTTAACAGCAGTATGCTTAGTGAAGCTACATTTCCGTTCCTTTCCTCCTTTTAAGTTTTTCCTCTTGACTTTTTTTCTGCTCCTCACTTGTTCTGCCCTCCATTATTCTTAATATTTTGATTTTTCCATAATGATTCAGTCCAAAGTCATTCGTAAATTCAGGTATTATTTTTAAAAGCCATGCATCCATCTCATGGTTGGGGGGTGGTGACAAGAAACTCAGCATGTTATTTCAAAGCTCAAGCAAGCTCCAGGTGACCTGTGGGAAGGAGGGGGCAGCAGCGTCTTGGGACATGCTGAATCAGAGTAACTAGGACAGTCGCGTAGATTTGTGGCAAAGTTCAGTAACAGTATTTGGTCTTATGCAAAGTGAGAATGTTTTCCAAATACTTGGTGGTGGTGGCTCACAACAATGACATGATTTGCAATCATTCAAAATTACATGAAAGCAAACACATATATGAAAGTAACACAAAGAAAGGAGAGCGCGTATTTCTTGTAGTTTATGATAAGCCAGGGAAACACATTTTCAGAAGTTAAGAAACAAGACATTTGGCAAAGGGAGAAGGAAAATATTTTAAAAATTGGAGGAGTATGAAAGCAATTTCCCTCTATTTCCTTAATTTTTCAAGGGTTTAAGCCTTTTTCAGAAAGAAACTTTGCAAAATAATTGTATCAGAAAATTCCCCCAAATTTAAGTATTTCACATTTTTAAGATATGTTATTTATGACCTTAGAGGCATTTCAAAGTCTTGGGTAGCAGCTAGGAATATATAAAATTAAAAGATAAAAATAACAGCAAATGGACTTTATTTCTCAACATAAACATAATCAAGTGTAAGACTTTTTCTATGAGGGGGACACCAGCAATTTAATTCCATTTCTAAAGAACAAAGGATCCAGCTTTATAACCACGTCAATGCTGTCTTTTTACTTTATCAACTGGAAAAAAGGTGAATCTTTTCATAATTTTAGCAGATTAGGTAATAAAAAGAAGTCAAAAAATGCCAAATCATGATTTGTAATATCTTCCTGTGAAAATTCCAACATAAATTTCCATAGTTTGATTAAAGAATAAGCAAGCACTTTGTCATGGAGAAGGTTTCTCTGGTTAAGCTTTTCTGGGCATTTTTCTGCCCAAAATTTGACCAACTTTTTCAAAGTCCTCTCATGATTAGCAAATGTTATTCTTTTCTGACCCTCTAGAAACCCAATATATAAGAAGTCTTAAAAAATGAGCAACAATGTCCACATGGAAAAAGCACAAAAAGCCTGTGTGACCACAAGATATCAATGGAAGCAGTTATCAGGCATCAAGAACAAAAAACTTACCATTGCATGCCTACCTTCCTGATATGATCACTGAAGACAAAGGTGTGCATAAGCAATTGTGCTGAAGAAAGCTGATGGTGCCCAGCTATCAAAAGATCTAGTGCCTGTGGTCCTAGACAATTGAAGGCAAACAAGTGGCCATCTAGGTGAGAAGCAACAAAGCCCACATAGAAGAAGCACATCAGCCTGTGGGGCGA
The DNA here is from genome assembly GCA_004026705.1 of Nesogale talazaci. NCBI lineage: Eukaryota > Metazoa > Chordata > Mammalia > Afrosoricida > Tenrecidae > Nesogale > Nesogale talazaci. The sequence goes on from PVJH01008965.1 coordinate 48,521, forward strand.
CGAGATGTCAAAGGGATCAGCTATCAGGCATCAAAGAACTAAAAATTATAACATTATCAATAAGAGGGTGTACAGATTGGGGACCTAAAGTTCATCTTTCAGGGAAGTGACATTCCCATACGGAAGGGTTGTGGGAAGGAGATGAGCCAGTCAGGGCACAGTGTAGCAATGATAATGAAATAAGCATCTTTCCTCTAGTTCTAAAATGCTTCCTCCCACTCTCATGATCTGAATTCTACCTTACAAATCGGGTGGACCAAAGGATGTACACTGGTACAGATAGGAAATGGAAACATGGGGAATCTAGGATAGTTGACCCCTTTAAGACCAGTGAGGATGGAGTGGGGGTGGAGTAGAAAGGGTGAACTGATTATAAGGATCTACATATAACTTCCTTCCTGGGGTATAGACAACAGGGAAGTAGGTGAAGGGAGACATTGGACAGCATTCAACAAGCCAAAATAATAAGTTTATAAATTATCAAGGGTCAATGAGGGAGCGGGGAGCAAGGAGGGAGGGGGAAAAGGAGGAGTCAATACCAGGGACTTAAGTGGAAAGAAAATGTTTTGAAAATGATGATGGCATCAAAGGCACAAAGGTGCTTTGCGTGCAGTGGATGTCTGGACGGATTGTGCTAAGATTTGTATGAGTCCCAATAAAATGATTTTAAAACAAACAAACAAACAAACAAAAACCCAACAACCTGTTTTCATGACCTTTGCTCTTAATTATCCACTTTTTCTTTGACCTTACACTTTCACCTATTAGTAACCATTATTTTCATTGTAGCTTGTCTTCAGAAACCTACAGTAAAGTCATGCTACATTTTCTATTATGATTCTGTGAAGAACTGTTTCATATTTTTCACTTGTTTTAAATTTTTATGGAAAGCTTTGCTGTTGTCTGCAGCTGATCTGAATGCAGCAGTTTGGCTGCCTTTGAAGAGGAAAATTTGCCAAACTTTAATTTTCCAGTGAGAATTGTGTAGCTGAACCAATTGGTGCCTTTGAGATGGTGGCTATTGTTTCTAGTGATGGTCATTAATCTTCTTCAATTAGGAGACAATCAAGATTAATTTTATTCCTGGCAAAATTGATGTGGATAATATTCTCGTGTAGGCTTACATTGTCCTGTCCTTTCTTAAAATGATTTATCCACTGTAAAGTTCTAATTTCCTTGTGTTCACCATTTTTCTACTTAAAATTCATCATAATGCAATGTGTGGTTTTGCTTTAATTATAGTACAATATATTTTACTCCGATAAAGAATCTTTTCATTCAGAATCTTATCAATGACTCAAAATGTTCAGAGATAATTGGAGTTCATTCTAATGCCTCTTTAAAAATTAAAATCCATGGCTAATTTTTCATAAATTTCTTTAAAATTTTTGAAGACCACCCTATTTTTCTATAATCTTATAACAATACTCATGATTCACTTTCTTTTCATCCACACTCTCATGCATCATCTATGTTGATTCAATATTCATTTCTGAAGCACATTTTTCTCATTATTTTCCATGGTAGGCAATGCAGAATACCAAGAGATATTGATGTAACATTCTTGAAAATATCTGCTACATCTAAAAATACAAGTTTACTTGGTTTTGAATCCTCCCTTGCATCAAGAGGCTAAAATGAATTTTAAAATCAAATTATTTATTACATTTTGATTATGTGTTGCTTTTGTTATCACCACTCTTCTTCCCTTTATTGTAAAAATGTGCCTGCATTTTGCGCCTCCTGGTTCATTTCTTCCATCCTGCCACTCCAGTAAGCCTTTCAAGCATTTAAAAAGCCTCTGTCAAGGTTATCAGTAGACTACCACATTGTTTGTTCCCTATCACTACAAAGGACACAAACTTATTGTCATTGAATCAGTACTGACTCATAGAGACACCCTGTGGGTTTCTGAGACTGTAACTATTATAGGTACAAAAAGCCCAGTTTTCATCTTGAGGAGGACTGATGGGCTTGAACTGTGAACCATGGGTGTGGAAGCCCAATATGAAACCTCTACAGTCAGTTTTAGACCTCATCTTACTTAATCTGTGAACAGCACTTGCCATTTCTCTCATTTAGCTTCCAGAATGTTGTGCTTTCTTAGTTTTTCTTCTACAAATCCTTCTCTTCAATGCTGTTACCTAAATGGGTTTCAACTCATATAGCTACATGTGGCACAAACTTCAGTGAGGTCTCTCGCTAGATGATTCAGTCTCATGAGGTGAACAGCATCTCAAATTATGATTCCCAAATTTATTTTAGTATTTCTAAGCCAGACTTCTCATGGACACTTCAAATTTTTTTAGCCAACTTTCTGTTCAGCATCGCTATTTTGTTATCCAATAAGCATTTCCAATGTAACATGCCCTAAACAAACTCTTATTTATTTTCCCCAAATTACTCCTTTCGACTATAGGAAATGCAAATATCATTCTTTAAAATATGCAAGCTATCATTCTCAACTTTACTCTTGAACTCTCTCTTTGTACTGCATTCACATTCAATATATCAGATCTTGTTAATTTTACTTTCAAAAACTTTTCTTTGCAGTTACCTCTTCCTCAGCAAGAATTCATTGTCATTGAGTCAATTCCAATTATAGTGACCCAGGGTAAGAATACTCTGATGGTAATTCTTAAACATATTAGAGACCTCACCTTTTCCCAATAGGTCACTGATGGTTTCAAACTGTTGATCTTTCAGTTAGCAACCCAACACATATATACTCACTATGCCACTAGAGTTCCTTACTACCACCGCTGTAATGTTCTTTTTAAAGCCCATTTCTGTCATCAAAGAGTATTGTAAAACCAAAGCAAAGCAATTCTCTAAAGACAGCAATAAGTCATATCACCCTTTTGCTCACAACCTTTCATTGGTCCCCCAACTCATTCACTTAAAGGAGTTAAAGTCTTTCCAAATGATTTACAAAGAAGTAAAATAATTACTCTTACTACTACTATAACTATCAGCCCCACCTCACAAGCTAGCAAGCAATTACTTGAATATATCAAGCTTATTTTCCTTAGAAGGTATCCTAGTGCTTCTTATAATATGCTTCCTCCAAATTTCTCTGGCTCAATACATAATGTTCTTTTCAGAATTCTACTCAAAAGGTGTTTTTTTTTTTCAATGACTCCCTCTGCTTGCCTATAGAATGTTGCCTATACACACATTTCAAACCCATACAGACCCATACAGACATTCATGGTCTTGGTTGGTTGTTTTGGGTAGATGCTGCCATGCCTGTTCAGACTAATGTTGACTCCATGTACAACAGAAAGAAACACTGTTCAGTCCTGTGCATCCCAGAAACAGTTGTTGTAGTTGACTAAAGCATTGCGCCAACTGTGTAAACTATGTAAATCCATCTTGTCTGGGGTCTTCCTCTTTTTTCCAGCCCCTATATTTTACCAAGTTGACCAAGTAGGACATCCTGGAACATGATTATACACCTAAAATACACGAGGTGAAGTCTCACCATTCTTGCTTCTAAAGAACCTTCTGGTTGTACTGCTTCCAACATGGATCTCCTTGTTCCTTTGAGAGGCCATGGGATTTCAAGATTCTTCAAAGCACCATAATTTAAATGCATCTCCTTCCTCAGTGCTCCATTTTCATGATTTCATTTGATATTATTTTACATTTAATATGTATCCTTACCTGAGTATATTTTATTGTCATGATTCCGTTGTACAAAATGAATTTGGTTTTTGCCTTTATCTCTATCCAGCCACTTACTATCAAATTTATTGTAAAACTATATTTTAACTTCTCAAATTCCTACTTTGGGCCCGTTAGAATGTTTCTGTTATCTTTCTACCATCTTCTCCTAAATTCAATAATAATTTTCTGCACCTCTAACTTTAAAGACATAATAAGTAAACCAAAGGATTGGTACACTTTAAACTTCCAGGTTGAAGCTTAAAAAAACGAAAACAAATGAGTGACAAAAATTTAATCTTGAGGATAGTTCACCCAAAATGTCAAGAACAACTCAAAAACAGTTTTTCTGCATTGGAAGCTAATATACAGAAAGCTTGTTGAGCTATGGGAGGACATCAAGAACAACATTCATGAAGAAGACAAATGAAGGAAAGAGTCAAAGTGTATGTCAGAAGAGACTGGGGTCTTAAACAAAAGACCATCTGCCTAAGAAGTGGTCACACCACACAGAAGAAGCACACAGACCAGTGTGGCCATGAGGTGTTGAAAGATTTAGGTAGCAGGCATCAAACAGGGAAAAAAAAAACCATATCACCTCCCCAAGGCACCCACCGAGGACATGTGGGAGCATCACCAAGAGTGGTGAAGAAAGCCAATGGTGTCCAGCTATCAAAAGATATAGTGTCTGGGACTTTAAAGGCTTGAGTGTAAACAAGCAGCCATCTAGCTCAGGAGCAACAAAGACCACTCTAAAAGAAGCACACTTGCCTGTGTGATCATGAAGTGTTGAAATAGTCAGGTATCAGGCATCAAAGAACAAAAATCAAAATCAATGGATCAATTGGTTCCCAATATGATCGCTGAGGACAAATGGATACAGAGGCAAAAAGTGGAAGAAACAGATGGTGCCCAGCTACCAAATGATAAAGTGTCTGGAGTCTCAAAGTCTTGAAGATAAATGAGTGGCTGCTCAGCACAGAAGCAGCAAAGCCCTCATGGAAGAAGCACACAAATCTGTATGATCAAGAGGGCCTGAAGGGAGCAGGTATTGAACATCAAGAACAAGAATAACATCATTATGAATGAGGGGGAGAGCAGGGTAGGGACCTAAGGCCCACTGGTGGGTAATTTGTCATCCCCTTACAGGGGTGTCATGGGGAGGAGACAGACCAGTCATGGTGCAGTGATGAAGCATACTACTTTCCTCTAGTTCCTTAAGTTTTCCTCCCCCAACTATCATGGTCCCAACTCTACCTTACAAATCCAGCTGGACTGGAGAAGGTTCACTGGTAGAGAAGGGAGCTGGAGGTATGGGGAAATCAGGATAAATGAGCCCCTTGGGGCCAGTGGTGAAATTGGAGCTACTGGATGGGTACAGAGAAAGTGGGGTAGAGAGATGAAACCAACTGCAAAACATAACACATAACCTCCTATCTGGAGGACAGACATCAAAGGAGTGGGTTGGGGGAGAGGTCGGGCAGAACATTTATAATTTCTAAAGTATTGAGGGTTGGTGGGGGAAGGAGAGCAGGGACAGAGGAAAGGATGGGAAGCTGATATCCAGGGCTCAAGTGGAAAATTGGACATTTGGAGTATGATAACAGCAGCAGACATGCGAAAGTGCTTGCACAGTATATGTATTTATGTCTTGTGAAAAACAATGTATGCTCCTCCAATAAAATGATCTTTAATAAAAAAAAATTTTAAGTAAGGACCACTGGCACTGAAGAAACAAGTACAAGATTCCCTGAGAGAGTGAGCCAAAAATAAGGTTCCGGGAATTGATAGAACACCCACTAAAAAGTTTCAGTGAGTAAGGAAGCTCCTGAATGCACTTACTTGTCTATGCCAGGAATGTGAAAGATATTACTTGGCCAACTGAAGAGAAGAGGTCCATATTTGTACCCATTCCAAGGGAAGGTGACCCGGCAGTGTGCTCAAATTATAGAACAACAACATTAATTTTAACATAAAAATAAAATTTTGCTGGTGATCATCCAACAACAGCTGTGGCAGTACATTGACAAGGAGCTGTCATAAGTTCAGACTGTCTTCAGAAGAGAGTGCAAGAGAGATTGCTGATATCAGATGGACCCTGACTGAAAGCACAGGATGCTTTAGAAATATGTTTACTTGTGTTAACTGGTCATAACAAACTAAGGATGGTCTAGAGGAGAATGAAAATTCCAGAGGAGTCCATTGTGCTATGTGGAACCTGGACATGGATCAAGAGGTCATTGTTCAAACCTAACAAGGAAATACTGCAGGGTTAAAAATCAGGAAAGGTGTGAGTCAGGGTTGTGTCCTCTCACTATAGTGTAAATGATAAACATTAAAAGTGAACAAAATGTGATTTTATAAATTACATTCAAACATCTTACAAAGTCTTTCCAATGATAAATGATCAATTTCTTCTCATACGTGCTTTTTCAAGCATTTTCCCATTTGACCTGGCACTTCAATAGTCATATGAAAAGCAAGCTGTTATCAATGGAAATAATTAACTCCTTTTTAAAAAATTTAAAAGCGCCAAACTAAATAATATACTTTAAAAGCTTGGTGAGGATTTAAATTTATGAGCTACAGCTAGGAACCAAAGTATGTTTTACTTTTATCCTATCGAATGTAGGCTGATCACCATGTTGTGTGCTCTTTCATCCCATAGAATTAAATGGTTTGATTTTCTTATAAACAGAAAGTTTGAATATTGACATAATGGTTTCAATATTAATCTTCCTAGCTACCAAATTATATACAGACTTTTAAAGAATTCATTAAAATTCTCATATCCTTTCATTTTAATTTTCCATGAATTTTTTGAAGCCTACTCTAGTGTAGACACATATAATATTTACACTGGTCCAACATTAATTATATGTAACCTTCTAGACTAAAGTATTACCTTTTAAATTAAAAAATAGTTTAAAATAATCATATTGGCCTGCCCCCACAGAAACTCATTTAGTGGGATTGTTGCACAAGCCTTTATTTGCTGTGTATATTGGCTAACAACTATGTCCTCTTCCTCAGAGCATTACCCTTGACTACTCAATCAGATGTCTACATACTTTGTAGCATACCACCTTTCTCTGCCCTGAAATGCTCCCTTCACACGTGGTCTGCCAAGAAACTCACTGATAAATTACACACACCTCAATCAGTCTGTGTTTCTCCAGGTCTGAGGTCTGAAAGCTCCACATCCCAGAAATTAAGGAGTGCCACACAAACTAAGCTGATCAGTTACTCACAATGCATCACTCTTCCTGGCACCATTTTTTTCTTCTTGGAAAAATCATCTAAGAATATGAGTTTTATAATACAATAATTTGTCTTGTTTTTCTATGTTCCCTTGTTAGTATAGTAGTTCTTAAAATTTAACATAATACTCTTTTTAACAGTTTTCTTGGCATAGGATTCACATATCATATAATGTCATAGTTTGCTCACATCGATAAAAGTTGCATGATAATTGCCACAGTCAGTTTTAGAATGTTTTCTTCATCATTTTATTCATACTGATTAGTTCCCTATTTCATTCCCAAACCCCTACTTCCTCTGCCATAACTCCAAGGAACCATTAATCCCATTATTGTGTGTATACATATATATACATATATATATACACACATATATATATACACCTGTCCTAGGTTTCATATACAGAAAAACATTCATTGAAAATAAGCTAATGGGCTGAGCCCCAGTGGTGTAAGTGGTTCAGTGTGGGACTGCGGCCAGCGGTGGCTCTCAGGAGCAGCACTGGGTAGCGCCCACGACCACCAGAGGCGCTATATAAAAACCTCAATAGAAAGAAAACCAGAAATATGAAGAACTGGAACAAATTTCCCTGGATTATAAGGGGGAGGAAATTGTAAGATGTGGAAGGTTAGCCCGACTGTCTCTGCAACTCCGTGCTTTCCATGGCATGCTGCATGATCAAGCCATTCTCACCTCTGGTCGAGGGTCAGAGGGCACTCAACAGGGTCTGAATTCAAGATTTTTACCCCTTCACTTTTTTACCCAAGAGAAACAGTTTTAAAAAACAGTTAAGAGGGAGAGTAAATGATATTATATTTTAATAATGCCTAGCTATCAGAAAGAATATTGTCCGAGATTTTAAAAGCTCGTTTTCAATCTAGCAGCTATCTGATTAGTTGAGCTGTCAACTAAGTCTACATAGAAGAAGTACACAAGCATATCTGGTCCAAGGATTATAAATAATAAAATTATGAATCTAAAGGATGGGAGATGTCAGGATATAAATTGTGAACATCCTGTTTGTAGAAGGTTGTGGATGAAAGAGAAGCCCCAAATCCATTTGCGGGGTATAGCAATCACCTAATCTGGTGTCAATTTGTGGATTGAGAGGATAGAGGTGGAGTACAGCCTGTCAATCTTGAGATCGCCAATGAAATCTCTGTGTGAGCATGGCCTTCTCTTGAGAATTCTGGGAAATGTGGTAATTCCTTCTTGGAGGTGGAGACAATACCTCTTGGGTCATCCCTGGGAGATATTGCTGCTGGCAAGACACATGGCAGTATGCTGATAGACCCTGAGCCCTCAAAACTGGAGGAGCCATGGGGAGACCTCTGCCAGCACTGAAATGCTTCCACAACGACTGGGTGCACAAAACTCTCTACCCACTGGCCTGTGATTGTCCTAGTGTCATTGCATGTGCTGCGTGAGTCTGAAGTGGACTTCGTAGATTGGTATCAGACAAAGGGGCTAATATAGGATTTATAACTTTGGACTGGACTGTGCTGGGATGTTTTCTCAATATTCAATTGCTCTTGTATATAAGCCTCTTTCCTATACACCTGAGTGTCTTTGGATTTGTTTCTCTAGTCTATCTGGAGTAGCACACAGGATCTACATATGGATTAAGCATCTGGTGAATTCCCCTGTGATCGTAGTCAATGAATGTGAATAGCTCTGTTACCAGCGAGAGAGTATTGAAAATTTGGCTATGACAGAGTAGTTAGATTAAAAGGTAAGCAATATTCTCTAAAGGGATAGCTAAGAAAAAGAAGGTCCAATTAGATTCTCTCCTCACCCATTTTTTAAAATTTCTTTTTATGCCAAATATTACAGCTGGTACTGTAGTAGTTCGGTGCCATTGGGTCGTCTCTAACCCATAACAACTGTGTGCACAACAGAAGAAAGAACTACATGGTCTTGTACCAGCCTCACCATCGTCCCTATGCCTGAACCCATTGATGCAGCTACTGGATCAATGCAGCTCCTTGAGGGCAATTCTCTTTTTCCCTGTCCTTCCACGTTACCAAACTTGATGTCCTTCTCCAGCAATTGGTCTCTCCTGTAGGTAAGACTAAGTCTTAGCCAGCCTTACTTCAAAGGAGCACTCTAGCCTTACTTCTTCCAACACTGATTGCTTTGCACTTTTAGTAGTCCATGGTACTTTCAATATTCTTCTCCAGCACCACAATTCAAATGCATTGATTCTTCTAAAGTCTTCCTTATTCAACATCCACCTTTCGCATGCATATGAGGCAATGGAGAAAGCCATGGCTTGGGTCAGGTGAATCTTAGTCCTCAAAGTCACATTGTTCTTCTTCAATACTCTAAAGCGGTCTGTGCAGCAGACTAACCTAATGCGGTATGTCTTTTGATTCCTTGACTGCTGCTTCCAGGAGCATTGATTGTGGATCCAGGTAGTGGAACCAGGCATTTGCATCCTCAACTGGATCTAGGAAAATAAACATGAGAAAAGACTATTGAATGTGGATACGCAAATGCAAAGATGAAGTCTAATCTTCAAAGAAGAGGATGATGGCCCAATATGACATGATTGGATGAATAGTTTTTAAAATGTTATTAGTGAATTTGATCAGGAGGGATTGAAAAAATTTCACAGGATGGCAATAATTAAACTGGACCTGTAAAAGTGGGGTAAAGGGCAGGGGGTGGTAATGAGATGATTTAAAATACATAGAGACATGAACATTAGCATATTTAGGATAAAAGAAATAGTTCTTTTTTATAACACAAGGTGCACTCATATTAGAGGAAATCAATTTTTTTCACAGTTTGCTACAGTGACATTGATAAAATTCCTGATTTATACTCAGTGCAGTGGTCTACAAAATAGATAAAGCTATATTTGACCCATGGTGATTATAAGAAGTGGGAAAACATATGCCATATATTTAACCCTAACTCAGTACTCAGTACTCAAGCATAAGAATACTTGTTATTCATACTGGAAACATTCTTGAAATGTCTCTCAGTGTGTATCTTTAATTATCCCTTGAACACAGAGTAAAATAATAATATGAAGATTAAATTTCATTTTTAGATAAATATAAATGTATTTCAAAAGCATTTTCTTAGTTAAAATACTTTAATTATGTCCCACGAATTACAACAATTTTTTGCCAAGCAAAAAATCTCTCAGTAAACAGTTATTCAGAATTCAGTTACTTAAGAATGTTTCAAAATTTAGGGGGTGTTTTTGGTTCTCCTTCATCCTCTCCACTTTATTATTTTATACACACATAGGTCTCATTATTTCTAATATTCCTCAGGGAATTTACTTCCCGGGATCCCGCTTCTTTGTTCTCCTGCCTACCCCTTCTCTTTAACAAGACTGGAAACTTTTGTAGCCAAAGCTTATCCACACTTCCCTTCACACAACTCTTGCCAATTAGCTCCAAAAATATTGGGCTGAGAGAGGTTCAGAGACAAGGTTTTCTTTTTTTCCCCAAAATTTAAAAACATTTCCTGTTCAATATATTTCTAAACTTTATTAAGTTCTGGTCTTGAATATATTCCCCATAGCTAAATGGAATTTCTAAAGTAAATTAAACTCAGTCATTTACTGGTGAGAAAAATAATTATATCAAAGTCAATCTGATTTCTTAAAATTACTGTCATATTATCTTAAAGAATTTTTTTCTTATAGAAAGCTACTCTATGGAAAATCCAAGTCATTGTCCTCAGTTCCTGACTTGCTGTTTCCTTTGCAAAACCAATAAACTGTGATTCTGAATCTACTATTCTAAGATAAACAAATCATAACTTTGTTAAATAATAAAATCTTTCCACACATGTGCTGCTAAAAAGAATATAAGTCACTTTGATGTCAGTCATTGTCTTCCACTGGACTATATACTTGTGTATGATCAGTGAAATGAAAATTTCAGTTTATCATTATAGCGAACCTATGCAAAACAGAATGAAACACTGCACACTACTGCACCATCATCACAATGTCCCCGATGCCTGAGCCATTGATTGGAGTTCTTCTTCATTGTCTGTTATTAATTTGGAAGTGCTATTAAAGTCTTTTCACTTTGGGTGATTGGCAGGTGTTTGAGATATCAGTGACATATCTTCCAGCATCACAGCAGCACACAAGTCACCATAGTACCACAAACTGACAGACCGGCTGTGGGAAAACCTTAAGGAAACTTACATTGACTTAAAATATACATACTCACATATTGCCACACTGGAAAGCACAATAAACGAGGCACCTGCTGTGAAAGCCTAATATGCAAGAGATGCCATATTTAAAATCCATTTATAAGCAAGAATGGTATATGAGAACAAGAGATTTTTGTTTTGATAAGGTAAAAATTGATACTGTTTTCTTGAATATTGTAAGAGAAAAAAGTAGTCCCAATCCAAATGAACACTATTAAATCAGCCGAACTAGATAGATAGATGATAGATAGATAGATAGATAGATAGATAGATAGATAGATAGATAGATAGATAATAAGAAATAAATCATCACTTGTGGGTATCATCTTTCTGATAAATATAAGGTCTACATAAAGTTGATAGCAAGTAGCATATAAATCTCTCATCTGAATGTCCTCCTATATAAAAGGAAGGCATTCAGGGCCTGAAAAGGACTTTAAAATAATCACACAATAAATAGTAATATAAAATGAGAATTCAAAAAACTAGAAAGAGTTCTGGAGAAGATACAAAAGGATGGGAAAACCACAATAACAGCAAAGATAACCTAAAACTAATACATAACTTCTCATATGTATAAAGTTCACATAATAGATTTCAATAAGTTTTTGTGAGTTCTGCCTATATCAAATGTTGATGAAAATTTTTAAAAATGTTAACTGGTAGTTGCATTTCTTATGCCTATACTGGTTGAACCATATCTTATTAAAATTTTGTTAAAATTAAGATTCACGCTTAACTGGAATTCACCTGAATACATAGCAAGCTATTCAAAATTCATGTCAAGCTTTCAAGAACTTCCCATTTTAATGCCCCTTTATTCCAGTTGCATTTCTAAAATAATTGTCTCCTGAAAAATATTCTTAGAGATTTAAAAACTGTCCTTTTGATTAAGGGTAGTGCAACCTGTCTTGAGAGGCTCTAAGAAGATATCCTCAACCATTTCATAAGTATATGCCAATGAAACACACAGCCAAATTTTTAGAAATATAGGTGATACTTATATTATAAAAGGGTGAAAGATTCAAACCCCAAGTAACCACTTTCACAATAAATGATACTGGACAAATTAATTCTCCTCACTGGAATTCATTTCTCATACAGCTTTTCTTGAAATCATCCTTGACTTATTGCTATGTTGACATTGCCTCTGGGTTGTTTTAGGTACTAGTGGCTTGGTTCTAACTTATCACAACACCCTCATACAACAGAACAGAGCACTGCTTGAATTGGAGCCATTTTCATCAGTGTTAGGATGGTTATCCTTTTCTTTTGCTGACATTCTACTTGATCATGTATCATGTCCTTTTCTAGGGACTGATCCCTCCTGAAACCATGGCAGCAGGACCCAAAACAAGTCTCACAATTCTCATATCTAACATGTATTTAGGATGTTCTTTTTCAAAGACAGATTTGTTTGCTCTTCTGGAGGTTCATGACACAGTCAATATTTCTTCCCCCAAACTATAACTCAAAGTTAATTCTTTTGTGGTCTTCCTTAGTCTTTGTCTAGATTTCACATGCATTGAGGTGACTTAAAATGCTATGACTTGAATCAGGTTCACCTTAGTGCTCAAAGTCATATGTTTGCTTTATAAGACATTAAAGAAAACTTTTGTAAAAGATTTATCTGTGAACTACATTCTTACCTTTCTTGACAGTGTTGACCAGGGGCATTCACTATAAGTTCAAGAGAAAGAGAAACCTTTACAGCTTGAAACTTTTCATTTCCCCTGTCCACTCTTGGCTTACTGGCCTAGTTCTGAACCCTTGAGATTGAGGAGTAGTCCACGCTGACATCTGTAGTCTGATCTTCATAAATATTTCCTTCAAGCCTTTGCTTCCAGCAGGAAACATTGTGTCTCATTATCACTGGTTGTTCCATGTGATTTCCTCTAATACTGATGATGTGCCATTCTTTAACTAGTGCAATTTCTTGCTTTATTTGCTCCAAATACAGGTTGAATATTTATCATTTTAGACCATTCAGCATGCTCTTGTTCCATTTGAAAGACTACCTTTTTGGTATATATGCAGTTTCTGCCTAAGCACAATGAACTGTACTGGAATTTACATTCTTTGTAATGTTATCTATGATTCATTATGATCCATATAGTAGAGTATTTGCATAGTAACTGAAACACAATAAAAATCATTCTGATATACTTTGCTTTCAGCTAAGATCTCTGTGATATCAGCAATACTACCCCTGCATCTATACCTTTTTCTGAATTCAGCTTGAATTTCTGGAATCTTCCATTTGATGCAGTGATGCAACCATTTTTGTGTTCTCTTTAGCATAATTTTACTCATCTACGATATTAGTGAAGTTATTTGATAAATTACCAGTATGCATTCTGTTGTTGTAACTTTTGGAGGGATGAGCACTTATATGTATCTTGCACCTATATATAACTGTTAGGTCTTCTAAATTTTGTGGAAAAGGCAATTAAGCAATACATAACCAGTGATCAGAAATTCATGGCCACAAACCTATTCATGTCAAATATACCTGAAGACAGGTAGCAACAAATTAGTGACCAAATTAGCATGTGTAACCTACTCAGATATAGTAAAACAAAAGAAAAGAAAATTAGGACAAAGTTCACTAGCATGAAATTAACAACTTAACACAATCATATTACAATGTCTTAGAGATGAGACACTTTAAAATAATTACTTCTTCCAGTTTCTGGACTAATTAATTTCCAAGCATATGAAATGTATAATTGCCACCTACAGAATACAGAAAAATCCTCAACAGTACTTTATGAGTTGAAAACTTTCATTTGCTAAACAGAAATAGATCTGATTACGTGAGACATACATGAATGCATTTCTCATTTAATAATGGATTTAAGCAATGGCTATGTGTCATTCTCTGGATGAGGAACTTGCATTTATTCATTCAGTTGAGGTTCACATGTGCTCCTTCAAAATATGAACTCATATATAACTTTGATCATTGCAATTATTTAACCATCATCTCTAAAAATATTTTCCCATTCACTCTCTTCAGAACTTCCTCAACTTCTTTGGCACTTTCTTTTAAATTTCTTTATATCTTTGTGCTGATTTCTGTATGCCTTTTTCAGATATATTTCACAAATTTTATAAAATATAGCTATTCAATCTTTTATTACATCTATTAAGCTCTTTATTGTAATGACTTTTTTGTTTATTTTTTACTTTTTTTTTTGCTTTAGCACTTTTTTAAATCATTTTATTAGGCACTCATATGTTGTTTTTCATTATACATAGTTCAATACATAGTTACATATACTGTGCCAAGCACCCCCACTTGCCTGTCCTCGTCAACATTCTCCCAACCAACATCTGCCTTTCCACTTTGGCCCTTGATATGGACCCCCCTTCCTTCCCTCTCCAACCTTTCCTCCTTCCCCCGCAGTCCTTATTACTCTGCAGTCATTATTGTTTTGTCATATCTTACACTGCCCGACATCTCCCCCTGCCCACTCCTCCCTATGTCTGTCCTCCAGATAGGAGACAGTCTGCAGATCCCCATAGCTGGCTTCCTCTCTCCACCCCACCCTCCCTCTACCCATCTAGCAACTTCACTCCCACCAATGACTGACCCCTAAAGGTTTATCCACCCCAAGTTCCCTGCGTTTCCAGCTCCCATCTCTGCCAGTGCACCTCCTCCAGTCCAGCTGGAACTGCAGGGCAGAGTTGGGACCGTGGTGTTTGGAGGGAGGAAACCTTCAGGAAATAGAGGAAAGTTTTATGCTTCATTGCTACCTCACTGCCCCTTGACTGACCCACCTCCTCCCCATGATTCCCCTGTCAGGGGGTGTCCAATTGCCCACAAATGGCCTTTGGGTCCTCACCCTGCTCTCTCCCTCATTCTTACTTATTAAATCCTTGTTCTTTGATGTTTGATGTCTGCTGCCTTCGACCCCTCATGATCACACAGGTGGATACACTTCTTCTATATGAGTTTTGCTATTTCTGCACTGGTTGGCCACTTGTTCACATTCTAGCCTTTAAGATTCCAGCTACTTTATCATTTGGTGGCTCGATGCCATCAATTTCCTCAGCTCTGTCTGCCTCTGCACTCTTTTGTCCTCAGTGATCAAGACAGGAGGGTGAGCACTTAATGATATGTTTTTTGTTCTTTAATGCCTGATAGGGTGGTTCTTTCCACTCCTCGTGGTCGCATAGCTGTGTTTCTTCTATGGTAGGCCTTGTTGCACTGTTTCCTCATCCTCAAGCCTTTGAGGCCTCAGGCTTTATGTCTTGATAGTCGGGTACCATTAGCCGTCTTCAACACTCTTTCACCTGTCCCCACTTGTCCTCAGTGATCATCTCAGAAAAGTGCATACACAGTAATGTTGTTTTTTTTCCTGTTTGATGCTCCTTTTGACTCCTCTCAGCCACACTGACTGGTGTGCTTATTCTGTGTGGACTTGGATACTTGTTGGCTGTTAATCTTCAGGCTTTGAGTTGGCGGTTAATCTTCAGGGCTTTGAGGCCCCAGACTGTATATCTTTTGATATCTGGGTGCCATCCGTTCTCTTCACCACATTTGTTTATGCACCTATTTGACTTCAGTGCGCATATTGGGCCGGTAATCATCATGGCCAGATTATAGAACAAAGTGTTCTTGCACTGAGGAGTGACTGGGTGGGGGCCCATGGTCCAGCTACTGCCTTAGTACTAAGCCTATAACTATATGCTCCTGAATTTATTTTCACCTTTTCATAAATAATTATTTTTACATACATAGATGCCTGTGTTTAGACCTCTACAGTGCTCTTTGCTTTCTCGTTCCTTCCTCTATTTCCTTCTGCCTTCCTCCTGTCCCTCTTTTGTGGTCAGTCTTCATTTGAATTTCATAACTTCCTCTCTGTTACATTACTCTTACTTTGGTCCTATTAGGCCTCCCCCACTCTCCTCCCCACCGATTGTGGGCCACTTATTGTTCCCCCCATTCCTGAGTCTGTCCATGCTCCCCTCCCCCCACAGCTGTTAGGAACCCTCCGTCCAGTTGTTCTCTCCTCCAGACTGTCCAGCCAGGAATGCTCCCTTCTTGATTTGGTCCATTTTGGGGACTCAGACCGCCTTGCTTCCCTGCTGTGTCTCCTGAAATAGCCTTTGTCTTTGTCGCTGTCTATAGGAAAACAGCGTGATAGACCCTGTTGTTCTTTGCCCAGTCCCCCCTGTGGCTTAGGTCCCAGCAGGAGCATAGTCCTCTGAGCATCGTGGGCAGGAATCAGACAGCATGGGGACCGGACCGCCTCTCCTTCTCTTCCTCCATTCCCACCTGTCTCCGTGTGGGCGTGGCCTGCTGCTCACTTTCCGCCACCTTTGCTCTGCCACACCCACCTACATGCAGAGAGTCAGTCTGGCTCTGGTTATGGCCGACCCTGTAGCTCTCTTTGCACGTCTCCTTCCACCGTCGTCCTCACGGTTGGATGTTGCGTGGTGGGATCTGCACACCCGCCTCAGCTTCTGTGGAGACAAGAACCGCCCTCTCCCCCTGAGTTAGTGCCCTGCTCCCTCCGTTAACCTTTTACTTTCAAACCTCCTTTTTCCCTCTCCCCATTTCATCTTCCCTTGCTGTGCTGTATCCAACATGTACATCCCTGGGTTTGGCTCCACCGCCTCCCCTTTGCCTGGATCTCTGACCGACTGGTATGTTATAGGGGGCTTCCCTTCTATACCTACCATATTGGGTTCACTTACCTCAGGGGACTCATGCTGTACTTCTCCTTTTGTGTCTGACTCACTTCGCTTAGCATAATTTCCTCCAGGTCTTCCCATGAGAAGACATGTTTCATGTGCTCATCAGTACTTTTGAGTGAAGCATAGTACTCCACTGTGTGTATGTGTCAGAGTTTGCTGATCCACTCATCTACCAATGGAAATTGAGATTGTTTCCAACTTTTTGCGATAGTGAATTGTGCTGCAATAAACATTGGCGTGCACACCACTGGCCATGGTTTATTTCTTACCTCTTCTGGGTATATACCCAGTAGAGGGATAACTGGTTCATAAGGTAGTTCAGTTTCCACTTTCGTTAGGTATTGCCAGACTGCTTTCCATCACGGCTGTACATGTTTACAGGACCACCGGCAATGTAGAAGTGTTCCTGTTTCGCCACATCCCCTCCAACATTTGTTGCTCTCTGTTTTTCTGATTTGGGCCAACTTCAAAGGTGTTAGATGGTGTGCCGTAGTTGTTTTGATCTGCATTTCTTTGATGGCTAATGATCAGGAGCATTTTCTCATATGTTTATTGGGCATATGGGTCTCCTCCTTAGTGAAACTTCTTAGCTCTTTTTCCCATTTCTTCAAAGGGTTAACTGATTTCTTCTTTTTGCAGACAAGGAGGGTATTGTAGATTTTCATGATAAGCCCTTTGTCTGTTGTGTCATTGCTAAAAATGCTCTCCCAGTCTGTGGGTTCCCTGGTTACCCTCTTAGTAAAGTCGTTTGATGCACACACATGTTTTATCCTTATTAAGTTCCATTTGTCAATTTCAGCATCTCCTGTGTGTGTACCCTGCCCTATTGTAATCAGTCTTTGTGTTCCTTGGGTCAAGGTTCTTAGATTTTCACCGATTCTTTCACTAATGGTCCTGATAGTTTGGGATTTTACTTCCAGGTCTTTGATCCACCTTGAGTTTCTTCTTGTGCATGGAGTAAGGTAGAGATCCTGTTCCATTTTTCTACGTGTGTATTTCCATTGTTTCTAGCACCATTTGCTAAATAGAGCATCACCGTCCCACTTGATGCTCTTGGGACCCTTGTCAAAAACCAGTTGTCTATATGCAAATGGTTTTATTTCTGGGTTTTTTATTCTTTTCTATTGTTCTGTGTATCTGTCATTATGCCAATACCACACTGTTTTGACCACTGTGGTTTTGTAGTAGGTGTGAAAGTCAGGTAAAACAAGCCCTCCAACTGTGTCCTTCTCCTTCAGAAGATCTCTGCTAATCTGGGCTTCCCCCCCCCCCTCCATATGAAGTTGATGACCAGTTTTTCCAGTTCTCTGAAGAGGGCTCTTGGTATTTGAATTGGTATGGCATTGAACTTATAAAGTGCCCTGGGAAGGATAGCCATTTTTCTATATTGAGTCTGCCAGTCCACGCACATGGAATATTTCTCCATTTATGAAGGTCATACTTGGTTTCCTGTAGTAAGGTTTTATAGTTTTCCTGGTATAGGTCTTTTGTGTTTTTTTGTTAGATGTATCCCAAGATATTTCAATTTATTTTTGGCTATTGTGAATGGTACTGCCTTCCTGATCACCTCTTCCATGGTCTTGTCAGCTGTATACAGCAGTCCATTTGACTTCTATTTGTTAATTTTGTACCCTGCCACTCTTCCATATTCCTCTATCACTGTTAACTCTGGTTGTGGAGTGTTTGGGATTTTCAATGTACAGGGTCATGTCGTCCTCAAATAATGACAATTTCACTTCCTCCTCCCCCAGTTGGATACCTTTGATGTCTTTCCCTTGTCTTATGTTATTAGCTAGGACCTCCAGTACTATACTGAATAGCACTGGGGATAAGGGGCATCCTTGTTTGTTCCCCCATTTTTTTGAGGGGGCATCACTGCCCTCAGGTGGTGGGAGTAGGAGGCCCAGCCTTTGCTTTGCTCCGTGGATCTGGAATCAAACCTCCATCCCAGTGGGCCGCAGTCCCGCACACAACCACTACGCCACCGGGGCTCAGCCCAAAGACAGATATTTTTTTTTCCGTACATATATAGAGATATATCTTTGGGGGGGGGCATCACTGCCTCTGGTGGTCGTGGGAGCTCCCCAGTGCTGCTCTTGAGAGCCGCTGCTGGATTTGAACCGCCAAGCCAGCGGGCCGCAGTACCGCACTCAACCACGCACGTCACCGGGGCTCAGCCGTCTGGTCCCCTTTTACAGTGGGATTGATTTGGTCTTTTCTCCATTGACAATGATGTTAGCTGTTGGTTTTTCATACATATCTTGTATTAATTTGAGAAACTGACCTTCTATTCCTATCTTCCTAAGCCTCTTAATTAGGAAAGGGTGCTTTATATTGTCAAATGCTTTCTCTGAATCTATGGATATAACTATGTAGCTCATATGTTTTATCTTATCAATATGGTGTATAATATTGATGGATTTGTGGATGTTAAACCATCCCTGCATCCCTGGGATGAATCCTACTTGATCCTGATGGATTCTGTTTCTTATATACTTTTGTACTCTATTGGCCAATATCTTGTTGAAGATTTTTGCATTTATGTTCATCAGAGATACCAGTCTGCAGTTCTCTATTCCTATAGAATCTTTTCCCTGTTTGGGTATCAAAGTTATACTGGCTTCATAAAAGAAGTTTGGGATTTTTTTTTTTATCCTTTTCTATGCTCTGAAAAACTTTGTGGCAGATCAGTGCCAGCTCTTCCCTGAAAGCTTTGTAGAATTCCCCTGTGAATCCATCTGGTCTGGGTGCTTTTTTTTGGAAGGTTATTAATAATCATATCTATTTCTTCCCTTATTATGGGTTTATTTAGGTTCTCAACCTACATCTAGGTCACTCTGGGAAGTGATTGCCCTTCCAGGTATTTGTGTATGGTTTCCTCATTGTTGAACTCATTAGAGTAGAGCCTTTCATAGTATGTTGTGATCATACTTTTAATCTCATCGAGTCTGTTGTGATTACCCCTGTTTCATTCCTCATCCTGTCTATTGTTGCGATTCTATTGATCTTTTCAAAGAACCAGCTCTTTGCTGCATTGATCTTCTGCGTTGTTCTTTCATCTTCCCAATGGTTCAACTCTGCCCTGATTTTTATTTCTTTTCTTTTGCTGTTGGAAGGATTATTCTGTTGATTCTCTTCTAGTTGTTGGAGTTTTAGTGAGAGCTTATCTGTCATGCGTCTCTCTTCCTTTTTCATATGAGCACCTATTGCAATCAAGCTACCTCTAATGACTGCTTTCGCCATGTCCCAAAGGTTTTGATAGGAGGTGTTTTCATTCTCATTAGTTTCTAGAAATTTTTTTATGTCTTTTCTGATCTGGGTCAGTAGTCATTCATGCTGAAGAAGCTCATTATTCAGCTTCTAACTGTTGGTCTTCACTTTCCTGGTTGCCCTTTCATTGATCTCCAGCTTTATGGCATGGTGATAAGAGAAGGATGTCTGTATGATCTCTATATGTTTGAATCTACTTAGGCTTGACGTATGACCCAGCATGTAGTGTATCCTTGAAAATGAGCCATGTGGACTGTAAAAAAATGTGTATTGTTTGCATTTGGATGAAAAACTCTAAATATATCTATTAGATCTAGTTGCTTAATTGTATTGTTTAGTTCTACAGCCTCTTTGCTGCGCTTCCTACCCAATGATCGATCTCTCTCTCTGAAAGTGGTGTGTTAAAGTCCCCTACTATCATTGTTGTGTCTGTGATATCTTTCTTCATGTTCAGGATGGTCTGTTTGACAAATTTTGTGGGTCTCTCATTTGGAGCATATATGTTTAATATACTCACAGGTTCCTGGTGAAGTGATCCTTTGAGCATTATAAAGTGCCCTTCCTTGTCTCTTTATACAGTTTGAACCTTGAGATCAGTTTTGTCTGAGATTAGGATTGCGACTCCAGCTCTTTTTGTGACTCTATTTTTATTTCTACAAGTTTTCTTTTGTTTACAACTGTTGTGCATCTACTTCAGTTATTACTTCATTCCTTTTGTCCTTTTATCATTTTCTAATATTAAAACTATAGTATTTATAAATTCATAGATAATTGTATTATTTGTAGATTGGGCACACATGAAAGGGCAGTTACAACAGCAGGAACTGCGGGACATCAGTGGGGATCATGAGAGTTAAGACCAGCCTAAGGTTGTTGCCTCTGAGCAATAGGAAACAAACCTCTATCCTATCATCTGATAACCAATTCTCACTAGGATTATCCCTCCCATTGCACTATCTACTTGGCTTCTGGGTTTCATAATCCAGTGCAATGGTCACATTGAACTCTCAAACCATGTGTGTAATTAAATTGTTTCTTAAGAAATTAACAGAGTACAAGTCAGGACCAGAATTATCAGGCTTTAATTCAGTATTAGGTTTCAGGAGCGTGTTGACAAAGTCGCCCAGAAACCTGTTGGCAAAGTCTCCTTTCTTCAGCGCAAAATGGCTCTAGCTAGATTCAGGAAATGTTCCTCTTGGCCATTTTGTTTGTCACCACCTATGCTGCTGCACCACCTCTTTTAGGCCTGTCACCATTTTACCACTGTGCCCTTTTCAGGCCCTTTACTCTCTTTAGTGCCCCAAACCACGTGACCCCTCAATATAGGTTTCTCACTGCTTCCTCTCTGCTACTTCTCTGTTCTTTTTTCCCCTTTTGCTTCTATCTTTGTCCTGTCCATATCTCCATATTATCTATATTTTAAGCAAAATAAGATATAGGTTAAGCTATACAACACTGAGAATGAACAAGATATCATTGGATGCAGATAAATGAAAGATTATCATAATTTTAAATGAAAATACTAGATCTTTTTCTCTCTCAAGAAAAGTGTAAATATGATGTCTCCAAATATATACATTTAAAACCAGACAAAGCTAATTCCTGGTGCTGGAAGACAACATGTTTATTTTCAAATGTTCTGACCCAGAGTTTAAGGAACTGTGCTGTTCCATTCACTGTGCTGTTAATGTTTTCTGAGTTTGCATTATTCCTAATGTAAAAATTCAAATTCAAAATCAAATGCCTCAATTCTTCAATGGCCTGTCTCATTTAATGTGCAACTTTCACATACAGGAGAGGTTATTAAAAAAAACTAAAACAAATGGTGGCTTGAGTCATGACTTTTTAAAGGCCTCAAGTTTACATCCTTGTTCTTTCGTACTTTGAAGAGGCCCTGATAGCAAATTTGCTCAATGATAAACATCTTTTGATTTCCTGATTCCTGCTTCCATGAATATTAGTTGTGGATCCAAACAAAATGAAATCATTGATAATTTCAGTCATTTGTACAATAGTCTACCAGAAGAGCCAAGAAATCTGTCTTAGAAGAAGTACAACCAGAACACTCCTTGGAAGAAAGGTTATTGTGGCGTTGTCTTACTGCCTTGGACATGTCATGGAGAAAGAACAGTCCCTAGAGAATGACATGATGCTTGCTAAAGAAGAAGAGCAGCAACCAAAAGAACAATCTCTCAGAGAGCTGTATTGACAGAGTGGCTGTATCCAGGGACTCACACATGGGAATTGGGAAGTTGACACAGAACTGTTTAAGTCTGTTATTCACAGGGTCATTATGAGTCAGATCCAACTCAATGGCCCTCAACAGGCTAAAATTACAACCATGTGGGTACGATAATGGATAAATAGATGATCACAACATCTAATCTTGGAATGTAGAACTGAGAAAAGAACAAAGGAGAATGAATAAAATGAAAAGTAGCAAATGGCATTTAAGAAAAATCGATAACTCAGAGACAATGAAACACAGACAAGACAAGATGGCAACAGCCGAGAAGCTGGAGGAGCCAGCAGAGAGACCACACAGCTTTGCCCTGATGGAGCCAGACCTCTGAAGCTGGGGCGGCCACATGGAGACCTCTGCCAGCCACATGAACCTCTGAATTGCTTCTGCTGTTGATGGACCCTGAGCCCTGGAAATGATGAGCCATGTGGAGACCCCTGCGCCAGGATTCTGCACCCACTGACCTATGACTTCGTGAGTTGGAAGGAGAATTTATAGACTGATTTCAGGCATATGGGTTAATATTAGACTGATGACTTTGAACTGGACTGGGCTCAATATTCTATTTCTCTTGTATATAAACCTTGTCCTTATTAAGAAAAAAGAAAAATTGATAAAATGAAAGCATAGCAATTTCTATGAACTACACTGATTTCCAAACCACTGGTCATCATCAAGTATTTGGAATAAAGATATGTGAGAAAGAAAATATTTACTTTGGGGGAAGGGGAAGGGACTATTTGACTAATTAAAAAGTGAAAGGTTTTGTTTTATTTTTACTCTAGGCGGGAAGAGTTATCAGGCTTAACCATACTCAATAAAATGAGCAAATCACAAAAGAACATATATATGAGATCACTGCTACAAAAAAAATATTAAAGACTTCCATACTTATTGGAAGAGACTTGGGAGTTAGCCAAGGAAGAGAAAACAAGAGAGGGAAGGTAAATAGGCTAGATTGTGGACAGTGTAAAAGTGCATGAACTGGAAGATCATACTCTCAAGGAGGGAAAAGATAAATTAGGGAATTTGATGATTGATTTAAACTGTTGACAAAGCTTATGGTCTTAAATGTAAGCCCTACTCAACTTGCAGTGAAAAGCTAATAAATGGTTTTAAAAGATTGTTGGCTTTAAATACACAATTGTAAACAAAATTTTAAAACTCACTCTTATGGAGTCAGTGAAGACTCGTGGTGACCATGCAGGACCCCAGAAGACCCTGAGACTAGAACTCTGCAGGAATAGAAGCCTCATCTTTCTTCTGTGGTGGTTTCAAATTGCTGACCTTGTGGTAAGCAGCCCAGTTTGCAAACACGCCACCACCAGGATCCAAACACAGTCATGAGCTGCAGCATGCTTACCATAAGAAATTTTATGGAAACTTCAATATAAATTATTCGTATATCATTTAGGGAAAAAGACCATCTAAGTGAAAATGAGGTAAGAAAACAAATGACCAGGACCAAAGAAATGTGTGATTAATAGATTGTGACTCATTTTGTAAAGAAAATAGTGAACACCCACTAATGGCAAATACTTTTGAGGCAGCGTTTCAGGAAATGCAATGTAATAAGTAGAGGAAAGCGAATGTTCTCACAGTTACTACCTCTCATTATCTTAATCATGTTGGATGGTAGCCAAGAAAGTATATTTCCTTTATAATTTGTGAAGGTGAGAAAGTCATGTTCGCTGAAAATTGCTCCTGATTTAACTCATCTTGAAAGAATTATTCTGAAGAGCAGGAAGATACTTTACATTTCTCAAAGTTAAATTACAGCCACAAGCACACATATAAGAAACATATATGATGTGAGGAAATGTATTTCCAAAAATGTAATGAATTACTTTCCACCATAATAAATTATGTTCAAGTATCCCCACCCACGCTGCCTCCTCCTCTAACTATGATTCTGCCTTCATTTTTTTTTTGAGAACTAGATTTTTAGAAAAGATTGACTTTCATTATGATTTCCATATCCTCAGCTACCACTCATTTTGTCTCTTTTTAATCTGGTGCCTTGTCCTGACATGGTATTGAATCATCTCTCATTAATAACCAGTTTGATCTGACCTTTTTTCCCTATCATCATACCCAGTAAATGGTATAGTGTTTGATCCTACTAAGCACTTGTCTGAAGTTTATTCCTGAATACCTGATTGTCCCCATGCAACCTTCTTTACACATACGCTTCCCGATTTCATTTGACAACTGTATAATCCCAGTTACTTATGACACTATTTCTATGGAGTCAGATTATTCGGTGCCTGATACCCTCTTTCTAAACCATCAGAAATTCCCACTGATTCCCAGCTTCATCTTTGCCCTCTTCAGTGCGGTGACCTGGCTTGTGCCACAGCACAACTTCTCTGATTCATCGCAACATCCTCAAGGTTTCATTTCCTTAGATCCCATGAGTAATCAAGGCAGTGCTTTTCAAGGACAAGTGAGGTGACAGCTCAGGTCTCCTAAAGCCTGAGGATAATTTTCCATTTTGCTCTTAGTAAAAGCCAGTCAGTCATAATTTCAAAGTCTGAAGTACATATACTTCTAACAGCACGGGTATGTTTCTGTGGCCCTATATGCTGATGTGCCCTTTTTGAGACATATCAGACATGCGACCATCATGCGGTTTTTGAACTCCAGGGTCCTTGCCCTTCAAATGCTGTTTTTCAGGATGTGCGAATCATTTCGTCCTTCATTCTTTTCAGATTTTCCTGAGACGTTCTTATTTTATCCTACCATGACCACGGTATTTAAAGTGACAAATACTTTACCATTCCAATGCACACCTCTGTGACACTGCATTCTTTTACATTTTTGTCATATTTTATCCCCTATGGCATTTTGAAAGTAAACCCTTTAATTCTACTGCATATCCAAGTTATTTTGCCTATTGCTTGTGGGTGGTCAGTTCTGTCCCAACTAGGACTAGAGTTTCAAAAACTCAAAAATCGATGTCTGCTTTTTCACTCAAATTTTACGAGATAGATGAGTCCCTTAAATACTGTATGCAATCAATAACAATCAAGTAAATGGGTAAATAGGTCAAGTCCAGCTTACAAAAATAATTTCTAACTTCTCTGAAATCCCTTAAAAGCCAAGAGATGTTACTTAAGAATAATTACTTTACTGTAAAGTATAAATTTGAGCCAAAATTATTTTACTAATTTAACTAATCAGTCTAAACAGTTTATTCCAAATGGCTTTTGGGAACCCAAAGCATATGATTTTCTACAACACAGGATATGTATGTGTGTGTGTGTATTTCTATCTATCTATCTATCTAATATATATATATATATATATAATTTTATTTTTAATGAGGTGTGAGGGAAATTTCAACTGATGGTGTAAGAACACAGCTGTATCATGGCATGTAAAACAAGTGATGAGGGGGTGAGCCCCAGTGGATTAGTGGTTGTGCACGGGACTGCGGCCCACTGGGATGGAAGTTCAATTCCAGCTCCACAGGAGCAAATGCTAGGCCTCCTACTGCCACCAGCAGAGGGCAGTGATGCCAAAAGAAAACAAGTGATGAGAACTTCTAAAGTAAATAATGGCATTTTTACAATATGTTTCTTAGGCTGTGAACATCTTTGTGTGTCCTGGATCAGCCCCTGCCCCAGCATAGCAAGTGTTTCTGAGTGAGGTATACAATAAACACACACAGAAACTTGCCACACCAATGAATAAGCATGCTTTCTTCTGCCAGATTTATTTTTTGTAAATGTCTTGCAAAGCGTCTTTTAATATTGCTGTAACCGGGTTCCATGAAAACAGATACATTTGATATTGCTTCATTTACTTGTTTTAGTCATTTTCATAATTTTCCAAAGTTTGAGACACTTTTCTTTATAGCTACACTAGGTATAATGACTAGTAAGTGCTTAAAATGGCCCCATTGCTGAAAATCATAAACAATTATATAAATACCATACTTTAATTTTACAATGAATTTTCTAGTACATACCTAAATGTGTAAGTTAATAATATTCTTGTGGTCTAACAGAAGTAAATGTTTCAGAATAATGTACTAGGGAAGCCATTTCAGTTGCCTGGATAAAAAGGAAAGTTATTGTCTCGTTCAACCACAGGCAAGGTCAGCGTGCTCATGGTCTCAGGAATAGCCTGAACTGGTCTTTAAAGCCACCCGTATCCCTTCTCTCATCAGGCCGCCTTTGTCCATGCTGGCTGCACTTTCTCAGACTGCCTTTCTTCACTCGAGAGTAAACATGCCTTCCTGCTATCTCATAGAGCTGACCTTTTTCAGGATTAGCCAAAGTTTTAGCAATTCAAGGAAGAACATTTAACGAGCATGCTGAGGCACAATGAACTCAATGAAGGGTTCCTTTGTTCTAACTCCCGCTTACTATATTTTTATCTCTTAAAAGTTATTTAATTCTTCAATGTTCTCATAGACCTCTATGTTCTCATCAGTAACCTGAAGGTAAAAAGAGTACCTAGCCCACACTATTGCCCTGGAGATCAAAGTGTGTGTGTGTGTGTGTGTGTATACACACACATACATATCTTAATTGCTTAGAAGATAAATGAGCAAACTTCCACCTATATTAGGACTACATAATTGGAGCAAAAGAATAATTTCAAAATTATGTGAGATTTTATGACCCCCAACTTGCATGCAGTATATATTAGAAAAGCACATTAACCACTCTTACAAGGAAATTGTTAAACATAATATATGCCCATTGACATCTATGTCCTTTGGTCTGTATACAATTATATAAATCATGAAATAACAAGGTTGTTCAAGTTTTTCAACCAGACGTGGTACTGTTTGTTACATTCTTAGTAAAAACAAATGTCAAAAGTTGACCTCATTAGCATCTTCATATGTTTCTGAGGACTCTGAAAGCAAAATTTGTCTCAAGAGAAATCATGACTAATATTTTAAATATTTAACAGTAGTGGTTTAGAAACCTTGAAGCTATATTAACAAAAGACTTCAAATATTTCAGCCTTGTACTAAGAACATATACTGGCTACCCAATTAGAAGAATTCAGTTGCTTTTATTTTGCCAACAGAAAAGTATAAATGTGCCATACTGTACCAAAATAAGGTATATGCTAAGACTAAATTTATGCCCATAGACCAGTGTCATTTGCTAAAGCTATATCATTCTCATTTCACAATGAAAATGTTTATTGCTCTTATGTAGTATCTATTGTCTAATAATATGTTTAACCAGAAGACTTGTCAAATTCAGTTGTCATTGTGGTTTCAACAGGAAGGGCTTATCATCAAGGGCCTCTCTAAGGTTAGAATTAGAAGTAGTCAGATACCACTAAGAGATTTAATCCAAATATTGTACATAAAATTGTGGTTTTATAGGATACACCAAGACATATGGTTTAATATGATGTTTGAAAAGAATATTAAATTTGAAATTGCCATAAAGTTCATAAAGAAGTTTATTATGGTTTTCTTGACTTCCTCAAATTGAGGATAGAAAATAAACACAGGTCAAAAAAAGAAAGAAAATAAACATGGAAAAAGTAGAGTTACAAGTTGATTGGGAATGCCACTACAGGAGTCTGCACATTTTCAGTATCTTTCAGTATATTTTCTCAGTATACACATATGTGTATACATTCATTAAAATGCTCTTAAACCTGTTTGAAATGTATTTAAAACCTCAGCTGTACGGATAACATACACTAAGTTACCCATAAATGTCAGCAAGTAAACTCTTTGTGATTCATTGTACACATTTTTAAGATGGTTTCAATTAGGTATTCATTCTGTAAATTAGTATACGTTTTAGTGTGAAAGTTAAAAGCTTAACAATAGCAGCAACCAGTGTTGATTATTTCACCAGATGTTTTAAATATATTGCATAATTTGATCCTCTAAACAAGGATGGCAAATGATATTATAATTATTACAGTCTTATTTATGTATTCATTTAAATTATATGTATTTCCTGAGCTGGATTATAAAGTCCACAAAGACTAAGGGTCACCACTGGTTTAGTTCCTATTCTATCCTAGGTTCTTGTAAACATCTCTAACTCATAAATATACTCAAAATGAATGACCTTCCTGATTATTCTTATTGATAGTCCTATTAGGTTCTCATGATGATTAAAGCATAGATCTGACTTCAAATTTAACTATCACTGACTATCTGCCCAATATCCCCACTCCATTTCTTCTTTCAGTATCCTCTTTCTACTAGAAATAAAACACACCCATACCTATGAACTTATTAGTCAATAGCACTCATCTATCTAATGATATAATTATGCAAGATAATTAAACTCAGTTTTTAATCACCATAGACTTATTGAACCCTCTTAAAGTCCAAAAATTTTTAATTGAATTGTCAACAACCCATACCATGAAAGAACTCTTAGTGTATGGGTCATAAAATATATTAGGAAAAATGAAAGAATATGCAGGGTGCTATATGAGAAGTCTGTTACAGTTGTGTCAGTCAACCTAATGACCATGTGTATATGAATGAGTAAAGTATTACCAATTCCAATAAATAGGATAGGTTTTAAAGACATTTTCAAAGGTATTTATAAAATCAAAACTGATACAAATAATTTATGTTTGGTTTTGTTTTTGTGTTACTGATATAACTCCACAAAACAGTCCTGGGTACTGACCATCTCTGTAGTTTCCATTGTCTCTAACACAGATCTTTTACTCAATATCTATCCTGAGATCATGACTGAATATGGTTAAGTTAAAGAACAGAAGTCATAAGAAATCAAGTTGCTTTCTGAACCATTGGAACATATTCAGGTTTTTATAAGGTGCCATCAAGTCAGTTCTGACTCAGAGTGACCCAATCTACAACAGAATGAAATACTCCCGGGGCTGTACCTTCCCCAAAGCATTCTGATGTTTGAGTCAAATATTGCTACTACTGCTGGGGATCTTCTTCTATTTCTCTGCCTCTCTACTTTACCAAGCACAATGCCCTTCTCCAGGGACTGGTGTCTCCTGAAACGTGTCCAGAATATATGCAACAAAGTCTTGTCAGCCTTGCTTTTAATGATCATCTATCTGGCTGTACTTGTTCAAAGAGAGATATGTTTGTTCTTATGGAAGTCTCTGATACTTTAAATATTTTGAACCCTAAATAAAGTTTAAATGTATTTACTCTCCTTCGGTGTTCCTTATTTAATGTCTATTTTTCCATGCGTTGGGAGGCAATTTGTAAATGCCATGACTTGGTCCCGTTGTGTCTTAGTCCGTTAAATAGCATCATTGCTTTCCAGTCCTTTAAAGAGATCTGGTAAAACATATTTACCCAGTGTAAACTTACCATGCATCATTTGATACCTTAACCGCTGCTTCCATGAGTATTTATTAAAGATCCAAGAAAGATGAAATCCTTGAAAATTTCAATATCTTCTCCTTTTATTTTCATGTTGCCAAGTGGTCTAGTTGTGAGAATTTTGACTTTCTTTACAATAAATTGTATTACTGAAAGTTGTGGTTTTTTACTTACTAGTTTAGCATCCACACAATTATTAGTTTAACCCAAAAAAATTTGTCTATACACTGTATGACAGAAATAGACCCTAACTTCATAGTCATAACCATGGACAGATTCGGCCCTGTTCTCATGAAACTTAAAACCTAGTGGAATTGTATCAGACATTTTAAAAATTACAACACAAATGAATATGAGAAAGAATATATTTGCCAGCTGATAAGAAGAAAAGAAACATTCTTTTAAGAGAAAATATTATCGAGGGAGTCTGACCCTATTAGAAAGTTAAGGAAATTTATATAAAGAATGATGAGCAGCTAAAACTTGTGAAGGTTGAAAGAAACATTTTCTAGGCAAAGGATGAATCCCACTAAACATTTTTATTGGAAGGATCTAGAGATATGAAGTGATGCAATGCGTCTGGATTAGAGAAGAAAGGGAAAAAATTAGCGGGCAGGGTTGAGGGTGGCATGAGATCAGGCTGGAGGTAGTGGAAAGAGCAGCTCATGGGAGAGGCATATTCTTTATCCAGGAAGCAAGGACAACCTTTCCCAAGTTTTTAGTGTGTGCGCCTAAGTCAAAAGCAGTTGTGAGCTTTGTTAATCACGATCATTATAGAAACAACTGGAAGACCGAATCTGAGAAGAGAGGCATGGGTATATGTAAACCCGGCGTGAGTGCAGTGTCTGATATCCTTGGACTTCAGAAGAACGAACGAGATTCAAACTAAACAGGAGCCCAGGAGCTGTGTTTAGGAGGCCGAGGTTAAACAAGGGTCCACGTGTGAACCCTTTTCTGACATCTATCCCTCCCACAGAACTCCTGCTTTGTTTGATTTTGCAATCCATTGCCATGGCCACGCAGAACCCAGAAATAGTACCCATTGGATGTTAGTGTATTGAGGGAAATTTGAAATGGTCCAGTTGAGATTGAAAACAAAACAGAATGTTCAGAACTTGGTTCTTCCTGTTGGGCACGTCTCTCCTGTACCTCTTAGCCAAGCAGCACCTTGGACACATGTTCCAAAGCTCCTTTCACACCGCTGTTAAATAAACGCCGAAAGAGCTCCCCGCTCTGCCTTAAGCCTCCACTGGACGGCGTTCAAATCCACTTTGCCCTGAGCCTTCTGCCCACAGACACTCATGATCTGTGAATTCTGAGACTTCTGCCACTGGGCTGGTCCTCCTGTCTGAGTTCTGCAGTCGCCGTTTCTCCACCCCTTTGCCACGGCTTCTCCAATGTCAAAATCCCTGGCTTCCAGATCAGAGAGGTTCCCAGCACGGATACCAGGGTCCAGAAACGATGCTCCACTCCGGCGGCTCTTCCTTGAAGGTCATAAGGCACTCTTTGATGTGGTTCTTCTGATCTAAGATACTCAAAGGGGGTTGGCAATCTCCATATTACTTGCTTGGTGTCTAAAAAAGTCAAGATTTGAGATGATAGCCTCAACTTTGTTCTACTGTCTCAGAAATTCTGGGTAGATGATACAAGATTATTCTGCACGTGTAATTCCATCAACAGACAATAATATCGGAACATAATTTTATAAACTATGTTCATATAGTTTATGCGATTAAGCCTGACCAATGTGTTAGCTTATAGCTATTCAGTTGGCAATATTTTCTTTATTTTTGCAAGCCCAAAGAAGTTATGTAATGATTTTATTTTCTGTAACATCCCAAGAATACTCTTGAAATGCTTTCGCTTTCTCTGTTATATTCCCTTTTATTTCTTCCAAGTTCTCTTAGCCCTTTACCTCTGCTGACCCAGTTTTGAAAGGGTCATGTAATTTCAAATTCAGAAAATTTTTACATAAAGAGAAAGGGCATTTTTAAGTATCCCTTATATGTTTAATTGATGATAATATTATATTTTCCAGCATGATTTTATATCTCTTTCAAGTTTTTTAATATACATGTAGAGATTGAGAAAGAAGGATTTTCAAGATTCAAAATTTTCCAAATGATTCAGAAATTGGCAGACTATCAGGAGGGAAAAGTTTCCAGTAGACATTTAGCCATATGAAAAAAATAGATCATATGTGCATACATCCCTTTCACATTGGTCCGAATATTTGACACAAAGAACTTTTTTCCACTGCTTGGCATACCGATTGTTGAACAAAGCCTCTCTTAAAAACCATCAAGTGAAAGTCACTACTTTATTCTTAAAATCTAAGTAGCACTGTTTTTAATGGGAATTGAAATTTCACGTGCAAAAAAATAGATCATATCTTTTATCGATATCCGTCCATACACATGAGGGGCCTTCAAAAGTTCATGAAAATGAAATTAAATGTGAATAGACTTTTTTAAGCATATTTTTGTTTTTTATGTTTATGCATAACTTTGATTTTTTTAAAAGAAAGTAAATTCCATTGTTAAAGTACCCATTTCATAGTATTTCACTAATAGAACTTGGCACAGTTAAGCAATATATGTGTCTTTGAAATGATGGAAATATAGAACCCAAAGAGGTAGGGGGAGGGGTGCTTCCTTGAATGAATTTCAGTCAACAGCTTAAAACAAAATGTGTATACACTGTTAAAAGAAAAATTATTCTTTCTAAACTTTCACCTAAACTACAAGAAAAATTAATGTATATTTGAGGAAACCAACAAAAAAGACATAGATTTTTTTACCCCATCTCCCAAAGACATAGATTTTTTAATAAATATATGGTCACATTTTAAATATTTATTATTTCATGTGTTGACACAAGGTACAAACATTCATGGAGAGTAATATGGTACAATCTCATCCATAAATGTGTGATAAATATTCAGCATCTACTAATGTGACTGTATTGTTAAATACCTATATCTGTGGCAGATTATTTTTAATATTAGGGTAATGACATGCACTATATTATCCAATACATTTTTAAAATAAAGTTTATTTTCTGAAATTATCTATTGTAGTATATTGATTATATTTCAAAAAGAGAATAGCTGACTACCATATGTAGCTCTGGATTTGGTCTGACCCCTGTCTTACTAACTGGAGTTCACCTCAGAAATTTTTGTATACATTAGCTTTGTGTAAGAAAGCTCATAGTTCCTGGCTAGCAAAAGATAGAGCACCTGGGGGTCTTAAAGGTTTGAAGGTAATCAAGTAGCCATGTAGCTCGGAAGGCACAAAACCCACATGGAAGAAGCACACCAGCCTGTGTAACCACAAGGTGTCAAAGGGATCAGGTACAAGGCATCAAAGAACTAAAAATTATATTATTGTAAATGAGAGGGAGGACAGGTTGAGGAACCAAAGCCCATCGATCGTAAAAGACTTCCCCTTACAGAAGGGTCGTGGGGAGATGATAAACCTGTCAGGGTGCAGTGTAGCAATGATGCAACATAGAACTTTCCTTTTGATCTTCAATGCTTCCTCCCTCCCCACCCCCTGCCACCACACACACACTATCATGTCCCAATTCTATCTTAAAAATCCGGCTAGACTAGAGAAAGTACACTGGTACAGATAGGAACCAGAAACATGAAGAATTTAGAACAGATGATCCCTTCAAGACCAGTGGTGAGAGTGGCGATACTGGGAGGCTGGAGGGAAGTTGAATGAGAAAAGGAAAATATAAGGATCCACATATAACCTCCTTCCTGGGCTATAGACAATAGGGAATTGGGTAAAGGGAGACATCAGACAGTTTAAGATATGACAAAATAATAGTAATTTATAATTTCTCAAGGGTTCATGAGGGGGGGGGGAATGAGTTC
>PVJH01008966.1:0-52471 GCA_004026705.1 Nesogale talazaci
GGGGTTCAGGAGAGCACCTGGGGAACAGAGTCATGTGGTGTAGAGGCCAAGGTCATGGGGTCCCTTACTCGGCAAGTGGCTAGGGGGACTTCTTTCCCATGCCCTGCTTCCTCTGGAAGCTGGAGGTGCTATTTCCTGTTCCTGGGCTAGAAATGATTATACTTTGGGGGTTCCCGAGGGCGACACGGTGTGACAGTGGTTATGCATTGGGCCAGGAGTTTGAAAGCACTAGCGCTCTGGGAGCGAAAGATGAGACTTTCTGTGCCAGTAAAAGAGTCACAACCCCTATAGTTGGGGTTGGGGTTGTGTTCTCAGGTCCCTCCACTGGTTCTCCACTCCATGCTGTCGTGCTGCATTCACACGCTGGGTCTCCAGATTTAAGTTTGGTCACTCTTTCCCTGTGGAGATATAAACAATACGCTTCCCATGCTGCCTCCCACCCACTATCATGACCCCAATTCTACCACATAAATCCAGCTAGCCAGGAGATGTACAGGGAAGTTGGAAACATGGGAAACTTAGGATAGATGATCCATCGAGACTAGTAATAGGAGTGGTAATACCAGGAGGGTGGAGGGATGGAGGAATAGAAAGGGAGAACCAACTTCAGGGATCTACACGTAGCCTCCTCTCTGGGACACGGACAACAGGGAAGTGAGTGTTGGGACACATTGTACAGTGTACAGGATGAAAAAATAATTTGTAAATTACTAAGGGTTCAAGGGGAAGGGGGGGAGGAAGGGTAATGTAGGGAGCTGACAATGGGGGCCTGGAGGGAGGGAGAATGTTTTGAGAGTGACGATGGCAATGGGTGTGTAAAAGTGGCCTGCATACAACTGATGTTGTTAGGGATTGTGATGGGAGTTGTATGGGCCCCCAATAAAATGATTCATTAAAAAAGAGGGGGGAGGGGGGAGTTTGTTTTTTTTAAGAGGAACTTGTACCAAGGGCTCAAGTGGAAAATGTTTGAAAATGTATGTGGCAGCATGTGTGCAAATGTGCTTGATACAAATGATGTACTGAATGTTGTAGTAGCTGTAAGAGCCCCCAATAAAATTATTTTTAAAAAAACTTACAATCGTGGAAGGCCAGTGGGCTGCTCTGGCCTGCCCTGCAGGGGCGCTGTGAGTCAGAATGAACTCGGTGGTGGTGAATTGGGTCTCCTGGTTGGCGCGGGTTCCTGACCAGGTCTTCTGCAGAGGACAATGAATTAAAGTTCGACTGATGGTCCAGTGTCTCTGGGGAGAAGGCACGTCGGGAGAGGCTGGGAGCGTAGGGTAGTTGACATTGCTGGGCTCATAGTGTCAGGGACAGAGACCCAGGAAGGGGGGCTGGAGGAGGCAGGGGGCTTGTCTCCTTTGGTGCTTCACCAATGCGCGCTCATCCGGACAGGGCTAGTCCTCACTGACCAGCCGGACGCCTTTCAGGATGGAGCAGTTGTTACAGGCAACGAGAGGCTCTTCTGGTCACTTCCTGGGTGTCTGCTTTAACCGGGAGGGACTCAGTGCCTTCAGGCAGGCGCTCTGCTTCTGTGGGCTGGCGGGTGGAATGTGTGAGAACTCCAGGAGCTATTCCTTGTTTTACAGGTGCCTTTTCATGTAGCGCTGCTTTCGAGTTCCCGTGAAATTGAGACTATTGTGCAGAGGCCTGATCTCCCTGGGCCCAGCTTTCCCGGGAGAGGGTCATGTTTGTTACCTTCAGTGACCCACCTTGCGAGAGCACGAGCAACAGTGGAGTTAATCACGCTGGTTGCAGATCTCCTCGGGCTGCCTCTGGATCCCTTTTTCTGTTCGTAAATCCTGTCCAAGAGGCGACATGGCGTTTAGCTGTCGTGTCTCTTAGGCTCCTCTTGGTGGTGAGATCTCTCATGCGATCTCCCTATCACCTGTGTCGAAAAAGGCAGTCATGGTGGCGTCGTGGTTATGAGGTGGGCAGCTAGCCACAAGGTCCACGGCTCAAAGTGGCTTCTGAAGAAGGAAAACGAGGCTTTCTACTCTCGTAGGTTACAGACTCAGAAATCTGAGGGGAAAGTTCTGTCTTCTAGGGCCATTAAGGGTCCGAATCGACTTGATGGTGTGAGTTTTGTTTTTGCTCTGATTTGGGTTATCTAGATGGGATGTAAGTCAGTGCTAGGCTGCCGACTCCAAACTGAAGGTTGACGGCTTGAAGCCGCCAGCATCTCCCTGAAAGGAAGGTGAGGCTGTCTGCTTCCATAAAGATTCACTGTCTTCGGAAACCCAGGAAACACGTCTATTCTGTCCTACGCTGTGAATAGGACAGTGAAAGTAAATGCAGCAGTGGTGGGTTTGGCTTGGTTATCATCTATGTATCTATTAATCTAATTATGAACCTATTAATGGTAACATTGACAGTCTGTAATCTATGCATATTTTGTCTATCCCAGTAGGGGACAAGTCCTGGTGGCATGGTGGGTTTGCACGCTGGACGATTCACTACAGGCTCCACAGTTCCAAACCACCAACTGCTCAATTAGAGAAAGTCGAAGTTTTCTTATCTCATTAAGAGTTCTATTCTCGGGGCTGAGCCCCGGTGGCGTAGTGGTTGTGCACAGGACTGTGGCCCACTGGGATGGAGGTTCAATTCCAGCAGTGGGGCTGGGCCTCCTACTCCCTCCACCAGAGAGCAGTGATGCCCCCCAAAAAAACAAAAAACAAATAAAAAAAAAAGAGTTCTGTTCTCGGGGCTGAGCTCCGGTGGCCTAAGTGGCTGAGTGCGGGACTGCAGCCCACGGGCTTGGCGGTTCAAATCCAGCGGCGCCTCTCAGGAGCAGCGCTGGGTAGCTCCCACGACCACCAGAGAACAGTGATGTCCCCCCAAAGAGTTCTATTCTCAAAAAAAAGGGGGGGGGAGGAGCTTATTCCAAGGACTCAAGTGGAAAATATTTGGAAATGAATATGGCAACATGTGTACAAATATGCTTGATACAAATGATGTATGGAATGTAATAAGAGCTGTAAGATCCCCCAATAACATCATTGGGGGGAAAAAGAGTTTTATTCTCAGAAACCCATGGAGGCAGTTCTACCCTGTCCTACAGGGTCGCTCTGGGTCAGAACCAACTCTGACACAAAGAGTTTGGAGTTTGGCGGTTCTCTGTATGGCACCAGCCAGCCAGCTAACTTCCTCGTCTCTGTTTTCCTTGATGCTGGCTTGATACTTGTGCAGACTGACTTCATCATGGGGCAAACATGGCCACAGGAAACAAGCTTAGCAATGTTCAGCAAAAAGAATGTAATTTCCGGGGCTGAACCCCGGTGGCATAGTGGTTGTGCGCGGCACTGTGGCCCACTGGGATGGAGGTTCAATTCCAGCTCACAGGAGCAAAAGCTGGGTCTCCTACTCCTACCACCAGAGGGCAGTGATGCCTAAAAAAGAAAGTGATTTCCCCCAGTAATGACAATGAAAATCTGGGCTCTGACCACGTGCCTATCTCTGAGTCAATCACTCAAATTCTCATGGCCTCTAGACTTTCTAATGCTGGTGGAAGGCACTGCCCAACCAGAGCCACTGAAGGAAAATTAGCTGCAGTCCCCAAAGAAGAAAAATGCATTTCAAGGAAGCAAAAAAAAAAACATGTCCACTGTTCCTTAGTTGGCTTTCTTTTTTTCATTTTGGGGCATCACTGCCCTCTGGTGGTGGGAGTAGGAGGCCCAGCCTTGCTGCTGGATTTGAGCCTCCAACCCAGTGGGCCGCAGTCCTGCGCACAACCACTACGCCACCGGGGCTCAGCAGGGCTTTTTTTTTTTTTTCAAATAGGAGGGAGTCTTGTTTGAAATAATGAGAGTTCAGTGATGTCCCCCCCCCAAAAAAAAAAAAAGGAAATCATGAGAGTTTTCTATTCTCTGAGTCTGATTTGCACTACCATGGAAAGGACAGTTTCTGTTCAATGTTTCTCCAGTGCAATGGAAACCTATGTCCTCTAGTGAGACTTTAGCTTGAAGTCTGCTCTGCCACTTGCCAGTTTTACACTCTGAGCAAGAAGCTTGTGCGCCCTGTGTCTCAATTTTCTCATGAGTAAAATGGGAAAAATAATAGCACTTGCCTCGGCTGAGCCCCGGTGGCGTAGTGGTTGTGCGCGGGACTGCGGCCCACTGGCATGGAGGTTCGATTCCGGCTCCCAGGAGCAAAGGCTGGGCCTCCTACTCCCACCACCAGGGCAGTGATGCCTAAAAAAAAAAATAAAATAAATAAATAAATAAAAAAAAAAAAAAAAAAAATAATAGCACTTGCCTCATCAAATTATGGTGAACATGAAATAAAATAATATGTGGAAATCAGCATAGTGCCTAGTGCAAAGTGCAATCTCAATACATTTTAGTCATCGATATGGACAATATACAAATGAACACTTTGTGGCAGAGTTGTCGACACTATGCCAGTGGATAGTTTATGCTGAATTAGCTGGTGTCGAAGAGAAAGGAAGCACAAATAAATACCTGACTCTGCCCCGGTCTGTACTCAGAGGTTACTCATTGGTTTCTGGTCATCCTGTCAAGGTCATCTCTTTGTTCTTTAAAAGAGCATAGCATTATGAAAAAAAAATTTTTTATTTAAAAATAGCATTCTGTACAATCCAGGGATTCCCCTCCCAGAGAGATATAGAACTCCAGAAAATTGAATGAATGCAGAGACAAAAACCGATCCATGCACACCAATGTTTACTGCAGGACTACCCTCAGTAGGCCAAAGAGGAAAGTTACCAGCGTGGATAAGCCAAACGTGACATCTGAATACAGCGGAACATGACTTGGTCCATCAGAAGAATGAAGCCTGGGGCATGCTACCACATGGGAGAGCCTTGAAAGCAGTGTGTGCCCCAAAGAAGACATGCGGCAGCCAAAAACCATATGGGGATATTAGCACGCTCTCTAGCCATCCGAGAGATGCAGATCCAAACAACGGTGAGATACCTAACCTCGCCCTGGTGTCAATAACAAAATTTTTAAAAAATCACAGCACATAGAACATGAAAAATGCCAAGGGCACAAGTGACCTAAAATCAATGGCGAGGAGGAGGGAGAAGGCCTGAAACCAAGAGGAATGACTGAAACCCAAATGGAGGCTGAACATGGTATGGGACAAGAGTAAAGTGAAAGGAAATAGAGGGGCTGAGCCCCGGTGGCGTGGTGGTTGTGCGCGGGACTGCGGCCCACTGGGATGGAGGTTCAATTCCAGCAGTGGGGCTGGGCCTCCTACTCCCACCACCGGAAAGCAGTGATGCCACCCCTAAAAAAAAGGAAATAGAGGAGGCTGAGTCCTGGTGGCTTAATGGTTGTGTGCGGGACTGCGGCCCACAGGGCTGACGGGTCAAATTCAGCAGCAGCTCTCCAGGAACAAGACTGGGCTTCCTACTCCCACCAGGACAGTGATGCCACACACAAAAAAAAAGGAAATCGAGGACAGAACCAGGAGGCAAATGGCATTTATGGAGGTGTAAATACAGGCATGTATATAGGTAAAGATATTTATATATGACGATGGGGAAATGTGTCTATGTACGTATAGTTATAGGCTTAGTATGAAGGAAGCAGATGGACATTGGGTTTCTTCTCAGTACATTGCAGCACTCATTGATGTCCTCTACTCAAGAACCCCTCAACACAAGAACACTTCCTTCTAACAATCAGACATTCTGAGACGCTCACCTTCCCCAACATCATCGCTGAAGACAAAAAGGGTGCATAAGCAAATGTGGTGTAGAAATATGATGGTGCCTGGCTATCAAAAGATATAGCATCAGGGACTAGAGATAAACAAGCAGTCATCTATCTGAGAAGCAACAAAGTCCACATGGAAGAAGCACACCAGCCTGTGTGATCATGAGGTGTCAATGGGATCAGGTACCAGACATCAAAGACCCAGAACAAACAATCATGTCATTGTGAATTGGGGTGGAGGGATGCAGAATGGAGACCCCAAGCCAATCTGTAGCCAATTGAACATCCCCTTACAGAAATGACCACATGGGCCAGTCAGGATACAATATAGCACCCATGAAACCTATAACTTTCCTCTAGTTCTTTAATGCTTCCTTCTCCCCACCCCCAACTATCTGTTTTTGTTTTGTTTTGGGGCTTCACTGCTCTCCGGTGGTGGGAGTAGGAGGCCCACCCCTACCCCCAACTATCATGACCCTAATTCTACCTTACAAATCTGACTAGACCAGAGCATGCACAGGGATACCGATAAGAGCTGGAATCACAGGGAATTCAGGACCTATAAACCACTCAGGACCAATATCGAGAGTAGCCATACCAGGAAGGGAAGGGGAAGGCTGGGGGGAGGGAAGAGGGGAGCCAATCACAATAATGTACCTATAACCTCCCTCCCAGGGTGATGGGCAACAGAAAAATGGGTAAAGGGAGACATCCATTAGTATAAGACATGAAAAAAAATTTATACATTATCAAGGCTTCATGAGGGAGGGGGGAAATGAGGAGCTGATACCAAGGGCTCAAGTAGAAAGCAAATGTTTGGAGAATGATGATGGCAACAAATGTACAAATGTGCTTGACACAATGGATGGACGGGTGGATGGATGGATGGATGGATGGATTGTGGTAAGAGTTGTACGAGCCCCCAATAAAATTATGTATTAGAAAGAAGGAAGGAAATGGCGAATGCTGGAGAGAGTCTGGTGATATTAGAACCCTCATCCATTGTTGGTGGAACTATAAAACCTTGCAACTACCCTGGAAAGCAATATGGCGCTACCTCAAACAATTGGAAATCTCATGACCCAGCAATCCCTCTCTTAGTATATATCCTACAGAAATACTCAGACCTAATTCACAGTTTAAAAATCCATCTTAAAAAGGGAAAGAAGGGGGCTGAGCCCCGGTGGCGTAAGTGGTTGAGTGCGGAACTGCAGCCCGTGGGCTTGGCGGTTCAAATCCAGCGCGGCTGGGTAGCACCCACGACCACCAGAGGCAGTGATGCCCACAAAAAAAAAAAAGAGAGAGAGAGAGAGAGAAAGAAGAAGCAAACACGGCACAAGCAGGTCTGTGCACGCTCCTGTTCGTCGCAGCACTGTTAACAAGATCAAGAAGATGGGAGCAACCAACATTCTTCCATCCGTGGAAGAATGAGTAGACAAGCCGTGGTACCCGCACACAGTGGAGTACCACAGTCACTAAGGATAATGGTGAACCCAGGAAACACCTTCTGATATGGGCATTATGCTGAATGAAGTCAGTCAGACACAAAATATTGTATGAGGTCACTGCTATAAGAAATTAAGATAGGCTGAGTCCTGGTGGCACAGTGGTTGTGTGCGGGACTGCGGCCCACAGAGTTGACGGTTCAAATCCAGCAGCAGCTCTCCAGGAGCAAGGTTGGGCCTCCTACTCCCACTAGGACAATGATGCCACAAAAAAAGAAAAAGAAATTTTAAGATAAAGATTATCATACCCAAAGAAAAGACTTTGATGGGTACCAGTGGTAGGAGGGCAAGGAGGGGTGTTGGGAAACACCGGGAAGAAAGTAGACAAGTGGCAACTTGGTGGGGGTGGGGTGGTAACACCTGACCCAAAAAAGGGTGAGAAAATGAGGGTGAGGGGCAGGCTGCTAAATGGGAAAGCTGGTAAGTTGTTAAAGTTGCAATCCAAAAATACAGACTCTTGCTTCGTTATTCACAATAGGAAATTTAAAAAGCAAAAAAAACAAAACAAAAAAACAACGCTGTGCTGAATGAAGTTAAACAGCCACAAAAAAAGACAAAAGCTGGGGGCTTGCTTTAAAAAACACAAAAGCGATCTTTTCATTGTTGTTGTTGAAGCTGCTGAACGTTTATCTTTAGGATTCCATTTACTCAAATTGCAAACCGGACAAAAGACATGTGCTGACATTCCATCAATAGCTCAACTCAAAACAACAAACGAGATGCCATTTTCCCCTTATTACATGGACAAAGGTCTTTTAAACAGTAATTCCCATGCCGAGTGCTTGTGATGGTAAAGGAGACCCACTCCACTGCAGGGGGTGGGACTGTAAATGGATCCCAGCTGTCAGGAGGGTGTCTTGAATGGAGAGCCCCCGGGGTGCGGGAAACTTCAGCCTACTGACGGTTACTGAGGGGGTGACCAGGAGGCAAGAGAGAAGAAGGGAAATGTATCACAGGACTGGCAGGATTCTTAAGCTGTGAAGACTGGTGCTAAGACCAAGTCGCAGAACGTGTAATTACTTCAAAATAGATGGGGGGAGTGGGGGAGTTTTCTCTTTTAAACTAAAAGTTATATCATTATAAATGAGGGGGGGTGCAGATTGGGGACACAAGCCCATCTGTAAGTGAAGCGACATCCCCTTACAGAGGGATCAAGCCAGTCAGGGTGCAGTGTAGCAACAATAAAATATGCAACTTTCCTCTAGTTCTTAAATGCTGCCTCCATCCCCCCGCCCCCCGCCCCATCATGATCCTAATTCTACCTTACAAATCCAGCTAGACCAGAGGATGTACACTGGTACAGATAGGAATCAGAAACATGGGGAATCCAGGACAGATGATCCCTTCAGGACCAGTGGTGAGAGTGGTGGGAGGGTGGAGGGAGGGTGGAGTAGAAAGGGGGAACCAGTTACAAGAATCTACATATAGTCTCCTCCCTGGGGTACAGCAACAGGGAAGTGGGTGAAGGGAGACATTGGAGAGTGTGGGATATGACAAAATAAAAATGTATAAATTATTGAGGGTTCATGGAGGAGGAAGGAGCTGGGAGGGAGGGGAAGTATGAGGAGCTGATACCAGGGGTTTAAGTGGAAAGAAGATGTTTTGAGAATGATGACCGCAACAAGTGTACAAATGTGCTTTGCATACAATGGATGGATGGATGGATGGATTGTGATGGGAGTTGTATGAGCCCCCCCATAAAATGATTTGGAAAAAAAATGTGCTCGACACAATGGGAAAAAAAGTTTTCTCTTAAAAAAAAAACAAAAAACTTTTCTGCACTTCCCAGAGCAGGGTCCAGACGCTGTGCTGGTTCCCGTCGTCGTAACTTAAAGGGAAGCTTTCACAATGTCCCGCGGCCTTGATGTCCTGCAGATGAAGGAGGGGGAGGTCCTGGAATTCCTGGCTGCAGGAACCCATTGAGTCAAGCCAGCCTTGACTTCCAAATGGAACAGTACATCTGTGAAAGGATGATGAACCTGAGGAGCACCCGGCAGAAGCTTCTCTTGGCTGCTCGCATCATTGTTGCCATTGAAAACCCTGCTGACGTCAGCATCCTAGCCTCCAAGTTCAATTTCAAGTGGTCAAGTTCTCTGAGGCCACCGGCCTCCGGCAGCATTTCCCTCCCATGGCTGGGCGCTTGCCGCTGGGAACCTTCACTCGCCAAATGCAGGGAGCCCCGGCTTCTAGTGGGGGCTGGCACCAGCCCCTCCCCGAGGCCTCTAACGTCCACTTGCCCCCCCACTGCTCTGTGTGACCCGGAGACTCCTCTGCCCTTCGT
The DNA here is from genome assembly GCA_004026705.1 of Nesogale talazaci. Classification (NCBI taxonomy): domain Eukaryota; kingdom Metazoa; phylum Chordata; class Mammalia; order Afrosoricida; family Tenrecidae; genus Nesogale; species Nesogale talazaci. The sequence goes on from PVJH01008966.1 coordinate 9,465, forward strand.
GGACATTGCCACCTCATGTCACAACCAGGGAGCTCGCTCAAGGGGCCCGATGTGCTGGATGCCGGCCCCGGAAGTTCTGCGCTTGCGGGGCGCCGTCTCCCGGGAACACCCGTGGGAGGCCATGCCTGGTCTCCGCTTCCACAGAGACCCCGAGGAGACTGAAAAGAAGAGCAGGCCGCCGCTGAGACGGCTGTGACCAAGGAAGCGTTTCGGGGTGAACAGACTGCTTCCACTGGCGAGTCCAGTACGGCTCGGTCCCGAGGGGGTGGACGGGTCTGCGGGCGTGCAGGTGCCCTCTGTGCCCATCCAGCAGCTCCCCACAGAAGACTGGTCTGCAGCCCCCACCGCTCAGACCACTGAGTGGGTCGGAATGACCACTGAGTAGTCTTAAGCCATTCTTCCATGGGAATGCGGACGATGGAAAATCAAGATCGATTTCTATTTTTAAAAAAAAGCACCCCCCCACCCCGAGACACATCCAAACAGAGCCCCCTATATTGGTCAACCCGGCACTGCTCTGGGAGCCTCAGTGGTTTTGCGAGGTGCCCACCAGACCTGACTGCAAAGTAACGTGTGCACACAGCAATGGCCCCCCGGGTGCAGACCTTCCCTCCGTGCTCCAATGTCTGGGGCTCTGCAGGGTGGGTGGCCCGGGCTGTGGGGAGCACATCTGTGGTCCCCAGACTTGAGGGTGCCGTATTTGGTAGGCTTGACCCCCAGACGGGGATGCCTCCGAGGCCCAAGCCAAGTGTATCCTCTGTCCACCCCCTCTCCAGCCCTGCAGATCCTGGGACAAATGCTCCTCTAAATCTGTCACCACCCCTTTGGGAAGGAAGACCGCCATTTCCTTTCCACACCTACAGTCAAACCAAAAGCTGCGCTTCCGACTGCCCCTTTGCCCATGCTGTGAGGGGAACGGTGCCACCCCAACTCTGGGGCGAACCCTCAGTCCTGCAGGATGGGGGGCAGGGGGAACAGTGTGGCACTGAGAAGAGTGCTTCCATCACTCCATGCGCTGACTGTGTCTCCGGGAGCCTTGACCCTCCTCAGTCCCCTCTGTACCTGAAACATGGGAATGACCGTGTTCGACACACTGGCCTCTTCTTCCTTCGGGTGTAGACGAGCGCGTGTAAACATGGTGTCAGTACCACACACAGACTCACCATCATAAATGGCTACGAGCATGATGACCTCGTCATTTCTCTTCCTTCACAGGAAATTTGCGAGAATCCCCGATTTATCATCGGTGGAGCCAATAGAACTGACATCTGCCAAGGAGACCTAGGTAGGAGAGGCGGGGGCGGGGGAGGGGTGCGGTCATCATACCCAGCCAGATGATCCAAGGGGAACCATGATCCGTTTGCAGCAGTCATAGGACAAGAATGTGGGGTTTTGCTTTTACTTCATATTCAAAAACTTTCCCTAATAGTTATGTGATGCTCATTTATCTCTGGTGACGGTTTCATGTAATTTCTCACTTCCTTATATGTCACCTCGTTCTAGAAGCTTCCCCTACAGTCTCAGCCCTGCTCCAACCTGTGGGCATCTTCCTTTAGAAGACTGTGCTAGGACTGTGTTCCCAGCATGCTTGTGGGCATGTAGGTCTATACGCCCCGAGGGCATTCATTACTGGAAAGCGCGCACCAACTTTCAGTCCTTACGGAACTTGCCCAAGAATCACACCCTGGTTAAATGAGTCATCAGCAAAGACAACCTTGGCCATCAGATGACCGTGACCACTGGTGGGCATCCAGTTTCTGTTTGATGCCTCCGTGGCTTCCTCTCACTCAGTCTCTCGCTCAGGAAGTACTTTCAGGTGTGGATTTCTGGAAAAGTCCACGGAGTAAGTTAGAAGAGAATGTCAGTAGAAAGGATTGAAAACCTTAAGGATCGGGGAACCGATCGCAATGACCCACATGTAACGACCCCCGGGGAAGAGCAACAGAAATGTGGGTGAAGGAGACACTAGTCAGTGTGAGATATAAAAATAATAATCATTTATCAAGGGGCCGTGAGAGTGGGAGGGTGGGGGAAGGAAGGGAAAAAGAGGAGCTGATCCCCAGGGCTCAAACAGAAAGAAAATGTTTAGAAAATGGTGATGGCAACACATGTACAAACAAATGATGTGTGGATTGGTAGAAGAGCTGTAAGACAGGCTGAGCCCTGGTGGCCTAGTGGTTGTGTGCAGGACTGTAGCCCACAGAGTTGACGGTTCAAATCTAGCAGCAGCTCTCTGGGAGCAAGGCTGGGCTTCCTATTCCCTTAAGGGCAGTGATGCCACACACACACACACACACACACACACACAGAGCTATAAGAGCCCGCAAGAAAATGATTTTTTAAAAAAACCCTTAAGGAAAACTTTGTGAACCGTGAGTGTATATCAATGGTGGAGAAACGACTCAGAGAGGGAGGACAGGATGGCTGCAGATCTGGAAGAATGTCGCCTGTGTCACTGAATTGCACACGCAGACGCTGCTGGCTGTTTCCGTTATTGTTCACCGGAGGGGCTGTTGGCTCATTTCCAATTCATGGCAACGTAGACCCAGCAGAATGGAGTGCCGCCCCGGCCTGCACTGACCTCACCACTGCTGTCAGGCCCACTCCCATGGTGGCAGCCGGGTGGCACTTTCTCCTGTCGAGGGTCTGCCCTGCTACTTGACAGCCACAAGGTCCTTTTCCTGGGCCTGAAACCCTGTCCACAGGATGTGAGAACAAGCCTCCCATCCTCGCCTCTCAGCAGCACTCTGGCTGTACTTCTTCTGAGTCTGATTTGCCTGTCCTTTGGCAGTTCTCAGTACTTTTCCACATTGTCATTGCACTGGTGTAGGCTTTTGCTGGGTGTGTTCTCGGCGACCAAGATAATGAGTTCAAAGAAGCAAAGACAGTGTGCCTCTTAACACATGTAGGGTCATCACGAATCAACTCTGCAGCAATCAACTCTGGGGTGAGGTATATATACATATATACATATATATACATATATATATATATATATATATAAAGAAATAAACTGTGGCAGTCATTAAAAAAAAAAACCTGAAGGGAAAAGGGTTCCTGAGACCAAAGACGAGGGCTTTCTTTTGTTTATTGGGCCCCCGGGGCTCGAGAGACTCTGGAGGAGGGATGGGAGAACGGAGGAAAGGGTCCTGGGCAAGCTTCCAACCAATCCATGCTGTCTCCAGAGAAGCTGCTTCCCAGGAGAGGGCAGAGGGGGTGGCTGGCAGCCGCTCACAGCCTTCCCCCAGCTGTCTCAAAGACACCATCACCTCCCACACAGAAAAACAAAGCCTGTACTTACCCGAGCGCAGCCTCTTCGGATGGCAGTTCTGGGACGGTGTCACCAGCCATGTCTGGGCACCAGAGCGAAAATCAGACTCACTGCCAGAGCCCTGCGTGTGGCTCCTCAGGCCTCTGGGACAGACGGAGCCGGCCCGTAGAGTTCCCCAGGCTGCCCGTGAGAGGCAGAGGCGTTCAGCCTTCTCTTGTGAAACAGCTGATGGCTCTCACTGCTGTCCTTGCACCAGGACTCTGTGTACTCACTCACACACTCACACACACACACACACACACACACACACACACACACAGCAAAATGTCACCTGCAGCTCCAGACTCTCGCCTGCCGAGGAGGAAGTCTGGGACTGAGAAATGGTCTCGGGGGTCAGCCATGTGCATCTTGCTCTGTGTGGACCAGTCGATTCCAATCCCCTGGGGACAGCAGAATGCTTACGTCCTGAGCAAGGTCAGTCGTCTGAAACCACCAGGACTCCTGGAGAGGAAGGTGAGGCTTTCCTCTCCCAGAAAGTGTTTCCGTCTCAGAAACCCACAAGGGGCAGATCTACCCATCCTGTGGGACACCGCACACCAGCATGGGCTCCACAGCCGTGAATTCATGAGTTCGGCTTTGCACTACATGATGGTGGGGAACTGTCCTGAGGGGGGTGGGGGTGGGGGGTCGCCGGTACAAGAGCAGGTCTTTCCTCCTGCAGCGCTGCTGGCTGGCTTTGAACTGCTCGGAAAGTCAACCACTGCACCCCCAGAGCTTCTGAAACCCACTGGATCCAACTGATTCTTACCCTGCAGCAGAGAGCAGAACTGCTCCTGAGCGCTCCCAGGCTATCGACCTTTATGGGAGCAGAGTCCCTCATCTTCCTCCCGCAGCGCAGCTGGCTAGCTGCCCTTGGCTGCCCAGCGCATACATGGCCCACGCCTGCCCCATAGACCGGCCCCAGGGAGCTACCCACTGACTTGCCCTACCCTACAAACCTGCTTGACTGGGGGTGCCCCGAAGCTCGGCCTGTGTTGAGGTCCGAAGAGTGCAGAGGTTTAGAGCAGAATGGACTTCCTACCGGGGTCGGCAGGCATGACCCCGTTATCATAACCGACCGCCCGGTCTCCAGAGAGGCCGGGCGAACAGACCCGAGTTTAAATTGCCTGTCGGGGAGTTTCCTGGATGTAGTTATCCTGTCTGTCGTGTTGTCAAAGGCCTCCCCCAAAAACTTCTCCCCTGGGTGACCCTCTCTACGAGGTCAGACTTGCAAATTGGGCAAGGAGCAGCAAGCCATCCCCATGTCTGCCGAGGAACCCCAGAGAGAAGCAGAATTGCTGGCTGGGGGCACCTGAACCTTGCCTGTGTTCGCCTGCAGGGGACTGCTGGTTTCTGGCGGCCATCGCCTGCCTGACCCTGAACGAGCGGCTACTTTTCCGAGTCGTCCCCCACGATCAGAGCTTCATCAACAACTATGCAGGGATCTTCCACTTCCAGGTGAGAGTGAGCCGCCACCCGCCCACCCATCCCTGGGCTCCTGGCCTTGACTTCCCCAGGGCTCTCCCAGGAAGACCCACCCACCTTCCTATCTGTGACCCTAGGCAGCTTTGAGGCTTTGAAGCCAGCAGGAAGCAGTGTTGATCCTGTCCCTGTTCCTCTCCACCTCACCCCACCGCACCCCCACAGCTTCCGTCTGAGCTGACCCGGAAAGTCAGGAAAACATCCTGTTTGTTGGCATGTGGGTTTATTTTTGCCTCTCCAGTTGGCTGGCTGCTTTGTCACCGGCTCCAGTCCTTCTCAATCAGTTCCTAAGGTGTCAGCACTAGGGATTGTGGTTCTCTGTGGATTGTAAAGGACCCCTCAGTGGAAGAACCACAACCCCTGTGGACCTCTTGCGACTGAAAGCTGTTGTGCCACATCCTCCTTTTAGCCCCGGGAGAAGGGTCTTGTTCATCAGTCTGGGGACCGGACTCGCGGTTGGCCCAGCACTGAATCTCGTAGACATTGTCTGGGGCCAGCGGGTCCTGGCACAGAACAAGATCCTGGTGCGGGCCCAGAGCTGACGTGAACCCCATATACACATATCTAAAGAAGACACTGAGATCTCCAGCGTGTCCAGGCCTGATCCAGGTGCAACCACTGGTTGACGTGCCTGTTGGTTTTGTACATTAGGACTGGGACCTCGAGAGAGATTTTCTCTTTTGGTCGCTCCCAGGGCCAACATCCTGCAGCCCTCTGAGCACGGGTAAGGCAGCCAGGGGCCCAATGCTGTTGCCTCCCCGGTCGTTATTGTCCCTCCCCAGACCGAGAGTCAGGCCAGGAAGGGGTTCTTATTAGTGCCGTGCAGTCTCTTGTGACTCAGCGGCTCACAGAGCACAGCAGAACTGGCTCTTGTTGGAGCATTTTCTTGGTGGCAATTTTACAGCAGCAGATTGCAGACCTCTGTTCACACCCCTGGTGGGAGAGTCCAAACCACCAGCCTTGGCCTTGGCAGCTGAGCACTTACCTGTTTGTGCCACCTGAACCTAGGACAGACTTTTGCCTTCTTTTCAGTAGAGGAGAAAAGGCCATGGAAAGGAGATGAGACTACATTTGACCTTGCTCAGTTAAAGGTGAATTGCTTTCATACATGCACACACACACACACACACACACACACACCAACCACAAAGCAATCCCCCCCCAACCCTGAATTGAAATGGCAGGCAGTCCCCAGGTGATGAACTTCTGACTGACTGACATCTTCAAACACTCCCTCCCCTTCAAGCCTGCTGCATTAAAATGTCGCGGTCTGCACAATGCTTTGTCACAACAGGCGGGGCTACTTTGCATCAAGCATCACAACATTATTATTGTTATAATTATTGGTCTATGTTAAAGATGTCTTACTGTATCTTGCAATATGCCTTTAATGTCTTTTATGCACAGAAAGGGACATTCTGAGATAAACTTCAGATTACCGCTAGGTACAAACCACACCTGACTATTCTGATTTTTTGTTTGTTTGTTTTTGGGGCATCACTGCTCTCCGGCAGTGGGAGGAGGAGGCCCAGCCCCACTGCTGGAATTGAACCTCCGTCCCCGTGGGCCGCAGTCCCGCGCACAACCACTACGCCACCGGGGCTCAGCCCGACGATTCTGATTTACATGAAAGTTTAACAGACAGACAAAGAAATAGAATTCTGGAGACTGCCTCGAGGGAGGAAGTTCAAAAAGATTGTGGGAAAATTCTATCATCTTTTTAAAAAAAAATCACCTTATTGGAGGCTCATAAACTCTTATCACAATCCAGCCAGCCAGCCATTGTATGTCAGGCACATTTGTGCATTCGTTGCCCTCTCCATTCTCAAAACATTAGCTTTCTACTTAAGCCCTTGGTATCAGCTCCTCATTTTTCCTCTCCCTCCCCACTCCCCTTGATAATTTATAAAGTATCATTATTATGTCATGTTTTACACTATCCGATGTCTTCCTTCACCCACTTTCCTATGGTCCATGCCTCAGGGAGGAGGTTATATGTAGATCCTTATAATCGGCTCCCCCTTTCTCCCCCACCTTCCCTCCACCCTCCCGGTATTGCCGCTCTCAGCACTGGTCCTGAAGGGGCCATCTGTCCTGGATTCCCTGTGTTTCCAGTTCCTATCTGGACCCATGTGCATGCTCTATCATCTTTTAATGCCATTTTCTCATCAAGTTTTTAAGTCCCCATGCTCTGTATCCATCCTTGAAGCGGCAAGTTCCACCTTGTTTGTCATCAAGAAATACGTTAATCATTATCTCACCTCACCCAGACCAATAGTTCCCAACCTTGGCCACACAACAGAGTTATCTGGGCACCTAAACGGACTGATACCCACGTCTCACCCCAGACCTACTGAGCAGGGCACAGAGAATCCTACGATGCCCACTGAGTCATAGCCAGGCTCGGTGCTGGGCTGGACTCTGTGCAAGAGGCCATGTGGCACATCACTCACTTCCTCCCCTCCAGGAGCTCACAGACAACCAGAGAGAGACCCACACACCCCAGGCCCAGAATAATAGGAACAAGCTCCAACATGCAGATCCTAGGAAAAACTGCTGCTTTGGGACCCCAGGTGCCCCAGAGGAATGGGAGGGAAGGGGACACACTTCCCAATGGTCTGACTGTGTGCTTGACGCTTCTGTGCAGTTCTGGCGCTATGGAGACTGGGTGGACGTGGTCATCGATGACTGCCTGCCCACTTACAACAACCAGCTGGTGTTCACCAAATCCAACCACCGCAATGAGTTCTGGAGCGCTCTGCTGGAGAAGGCCTATGCGAAGTAAGGCAGCAGCACAGAATGTGAGTCAGCCCACTAGAGGTGGGGAGGGGGACTGCCAAGGGCTCCCTCACGGCAGCAGGCACCTGTCTGCTTGCGTGGGTGCATGCATGCGGGCACCTGGAAGCACCTTCAGCTGTGGCACAGAGCCAGGGAAGGCCAGGCCAAGCAGCAACCACCTCTAAGGAAGAAAACCATCCATTTAAAAGAAGAATTGGAGATTGGACAGGAAAGCATTGGCTTTAGCGTCCCAGGGTGGGTCCTGGGCAGTTGCACTAAGGACCCCTCTGAGCCAGCCCTTTGATGGCAGTGCCCATGGTCTTGGATCAGAGGCTGGCACCCCTGGAGAGCAGAACTTAAGGTTCCGGTTGGCTCTGTCTCGTGAGGCGATAGTACACGCGTGGGAATAAGACTGCTCTTACAAGGCAGACCCCCGATGCTAACAACTGCACTGCAGTCCTGGCTGGGGGCTCAAGGGGAGCGGAAACGAGGTGGTTAATTCTGGGTTCCTGCCGGATTTCCCAGGGGTCTTAGGGGAGTCACTTGTTTTCCGCACTGTGAAGAAAAGAAGTCGTAGTGCCCAGCTCACTCACGCACAAGGTTGTTGAGGAATTGAAGAGAGAACAGTAAGGCACTGGGGAGAGGAAGGGGTGAAGGGATCCCATTTCCGGCAAGCCCGTGGTCTCATCTTGGCTCTCATCTCTCTCTCTCTCTCCAAGGCTCCATGGCTCCTATGAAGCCCTGAAAGGCGGGAACACCACAGAGGCTATGGAGGACTTCACAGGAGGAGTGACGGAGTTTTTTGAGATCAGGGAAGCTCCCCGGGACATGTACAAGATCATGAAGAAAGCCATCGAGAGAGGCTCCCTCATGGGCTGCTCCATTGATGTAAGGCTGGGGCCGGGTCCCAATGCAGGGCAGAGAACAGCCGAGTGCTGGGGAGCCCTTAGCCAGCTGAACAGCAGCCTTTCCTCGGGGACAAGGCCCATGTGTTGTCTTAGGAGAGAAGGACTTTTCCGATAGGAAAACTGGACACTGGAGAATTCATCAAGGGACTCTCACTTAAGCGGTTGGGCGCATACAATCCGATTCATGGGGGATGGGGGTGGAGACGGGTCCAGAGACCTGTTTGTCAACACTGGTCCGTCGTTCTGGTGTGAGCCACTGGCTGTGCCCTGGTTAAGCTGGCCACCTACGGGGGTATGGGATCTACGCCTAGCACTTCCCTAAGAAACCCTCCCAGTCCCTGAAGCCGTGTCCATGGCCCTCACCTGGAACACGGACTCGTGCTGCTATCTTGGGAACCGTTCAGCCTGGGCTTGCTCTCTGGGCACATCGAGGTAGTGGGAACTGAAGCGGGCGCCCAGGGAGAGCCCAGGTTGACCTTGGCCAGGGCACACCCTGCCCACAATCTGGCTCCATATAAAACAGCCTCGGGGTTTCTGTTGTCGAGGGAAGTGGCCAGTCTGAATTCCAGCTGCCCCATCTCCCAGTGCACAGGAAAGCTTGGGGACGGGGGTGGGGGGGCGGGGGGAGGGAGGGTGCAGTTAGCCAGAAACGCCGCGTAGGTCAAATCCTCTCTTTCTGCATCACTTTTCCTCCTCCTTTTCTCCATTCACACTGTCTGTCTCTTCTCTTGTCCTCTGTCTGTCCTCTCCTCCTCCCTCTCACCTACCTTCCTTCATTCCCTCCCTCGCCCTCTCCTGATCCTTCCCACCGGCCTCAGGATGGGACGAGCCTGACCTGTGGCACCTCTCCCGGTCTGAACATGGGGGATTTGATTAATCGGATGGTGAGGAATATGGATCATTCACGGCTCAGAGACTCAGACCTTGACCCCAGAGGCACAGATGACAGACCGGCCCGGGTGGGTATGCCTCCAGGGGTCAAGGAACGTCTTGGGAGTCCCTCCTCTCAGTAGCCTGGGCCTTGCCTGCAGACCCCCACGTGGGGCAGCCAGAGGGGCCTCCCGAGGGACGGGTTAGAATAGCCCATTCAATGCCAGTGCCTCTGAAGAAGGCTCGACGGCCAGTGCTCGGGGGGCATCTCTAAGAATTCCTTCTCCGTAAGCGTCCTGGGGTTCAGGAGGTGCCCCTGACAACAAATCGACAGGCAGAAAAACAAAAGGAGACTTCGTTCATTTTGATTAACTTATTTAATCAACACGTATCCCTTGAGCTTTGTCCTAGACACCACGCTAGCAATGAATCGGACAGCCTCTCCCCACCTGGCACCTACAGTTGAGTCTTGGGGGAGTTATACGTGTCACGAAAGAGCTCCCAGCCATGCAGAGAAGCAGCACAAAGGGAAGCTTGACTTACATTTTCTCCGTCTAAAGAGGTCCCTCTTGGCCTCCACTACAACCAAAACCGATGGGGCCTGGCCCGTACCACCCTCACGAGCCCTCCTGTGGACATTCCTCTTTCTCGCTGACCCCCGACCACCATCTTCTCTCCACGGTCTGGGTCCTGCTGATAATGTATCCCCAGCGTGTAACCTCCCTGGGCTCCTGCCCAGCATGTGGGGAGACCAGCACGGGCCTGCAAGGCTCCCGATCTGAGGGACGGACAGTGGTTTGCCATGACCGACATGGGCCGAGGGTGGGGGCTGCCAGCAACAGGCAGCAAAAGACTCCTACTGTTGTTGTCTTATTTCAGTGTCTTTAGAAGTAGTTCCTGAACTTCTTTTATGAACAGAAAGGTACCCTATGTACTGTAACTAACATTGACTGACGGATGTGGGCTACAAACCTCACCTAACGCCTCTGATGAACAGGCAGACGTAGGAACGAGGGACAGAACTCCGAGAGTGCCTGGAGGAGGAGACCTCATTTTTCCCATCGATGTTTTAAAGCTCCCAGAGATTGACTATGTGTGCTCGGGGGCCCTTGTCTATACCGAGCCTTGCTGAAGCAACAATCGCCAAATTGCTTGTTGTCAAGAAATGCTACTCAATCCACCCCCCTCCCCCAGACCAGCAGTTCCCAACCTTGGCTGCACAATAGAATCGTCTGGTCACCTAAACTACCCAGATCTCGCCCCGGACCGACCTTACTGAGCAGAACACTGACAACCCCAAGATGCCCCCTGAGCCATGGCCATCTTCCCTGTGGCACAGGGAGTGCCCGGAAACGGAAAACTGCCTGGACGGCGGGTCCAACCGTGACAGCAGCCACCGATGGTTGTGGAGGAGATGCCAGGAAGTGCAGGCAAGGGTTATGTACGACTCCTGGAATGATAGCAAACCAGGTGAGGGGGAGGGGAGCTCCAACCTAGCGCAGCCTCCCCCTATCCACCTTCTTCATGGCCAGGGACGCTGTCGCCCGCTGGACATCCTGCAGCCCCGCTGCCCTCTGGTGGCCGGAACCGAGCCTTCTCAAAGGTGGCACCAGCCCAGGGGAACCGGTCCGCCGGCCAGAGAGAAGGCTCCTTCCCAGAGCACCACCGGCTCAGGGGCTGTCTCCTGCTTCCTGAGAGTCCCAGGGAAGGTCCAACACGTCTCCGGAGACCTGCAACCCACCTTTGTCCTCGGTCCTCTTTTGTTCAGGCCCACTTCCCAGGGACGTTTAAGGCAGGAAAATTCCCAGCAGGAAAATGGAAGAGTGCACACCAGGAGGTCGGGGGGACGCACCTTTGTCTGCGTGGCTGCTGGGTCGCCTTGCCTTCGCCCTCGCCTAAATCTGACAACCAAGACACAAAGAGGGGGAGACCAGTAGGCAAATGCTCTTCCTGGCAAAGCATGTTCTCAGGGCGCAGGGCGGTCCTGGTGCACACCAAACCCCACACCATCTCATCGTGACTCCACAGGACAGGCTAGACCTGCCCGTGTGGCTTTCCCAGACTCTAACTTGTTTTGTTTTGTTTTTAATTAAACTTTGTTGGAATTAATTTCCAGACCTTACAATTCAATAGCCCAATCATATTAAGAAGAGTTTTACAATCATCACTAGTTCAAGTTCACAACATTTTCTTCTTTCTCATATTTATTGCTGTTAGTCCTCCATCTCCCCTCCACCTCTCCTGCCATGCTCCTATTTAACTATTAGTCCAGTTATTGACTACAGATTTACTTATCCTGGATGTCACACACAGGAAGAAAAAACACATATGAAACACAATCAAGACGCAAACAAAAACCTAACGATAATGACAAAGTCCTTCCGACTTCTTCCCCGCGGCGTGCTTTCGCGAGCCCCTCATGAGGGAACGCAGGGCCACGGCAAAAGAACCAACCGCCCTTAGGTAAGGGCTAGCTTGCAGAGTGAGCTCACAGTCCCCTCATGTATCGGTGGTTTGTGCGTCCCGGCTTCATTTTAGAGAGAGGAGAGGCTGGAACCAGTATGTGACCAGGGCTCCTCCTTGTCCTCACGGAACCCAGAAAGTGGTGGGGGCCTCGGTCTCCGGGCTGCGGTGCTGGCCCTCCCCAAGCATGACCAGAGTGTCTGTCTTCTGCTCCGCAGGCCATTGTTCCGCTTCAGTATGAGACCAAAATGGCCAACGGGCTGGTCAAAGGTCATGCCTACTCGGTTACGGGCCTGGAGGAGGTGAGTTTGGCTGCGACTCTGCGGGTGACTTGGGTCAGCCTCTGGCCCCAGCTGCTTCCTGAAAGCTGGACTTAGCTGTTGTGCTCCATCTGCAGGGGGGTCACCTCCAATCAGGGCTCCTTCCACCGAAGGGTCAGGCAATTAGGGGGCTCATCTGAACTGCCACGGGAGCCCCGCTAGTGCCAGCTAGCCTAAAGATCGGCAGTTCAAACCCACCCCATATGAGACCCCATAAGAGAAAAAACAAAAAAACTGGTGACCTGCTCCAGTAAAGATGATAACGCGGGAAACCTTCAGAATCGGAATCAACCCTCTGACCAGGGAGAGGGGCATCGGGACACTTGGTCTCTAGTGTTAAGGGTGTTTTCCGAACCATTAGAAATGTCACTTTGCTTTTGTTACATGGCCTCTCGAACTTCTGGCTGTTCCTGAGTTCAGCTATGATGGTTTACTTCCTCCCGCACTTCTGGGCCTTACTGGGTCATGTAGGACATAGGAACCCTGTCAGCCCTGCTGCTGCTCCCCAGGGGATGGGCAGTGCTCTGTACAAAGGGTGGACAGAAAAGCACAGGGGACTGAATCTGCCCATCGGGGGGAGATGAGAGTCAGAGAACCTTGCTCTGACAGGGACACCTGGAGGGAACATCTTCTCATGGCTCCTTTGGTGTTTGCTGGGAGTATTTTATGCTCATTCTACAAGACCCTGAACTGCTAACAGGGATCTACTAGAAATGTCCCACCGCTTCCTCCCCAAGGCTCATAATGGCTGGAAGTCCCCTGGAGCACTCCTTGGCAGGTGGTGGCCGCGTCCATGACTTCAGCAGACCCTGTCCTAAGGTTCTGGCCCCAGCCACCCCATTCTAGAGGATCTCCCTGATCAGGGTCAAGAGGCCGATGCTCCAGGGAGGGATTCACCCAGCCCAGCCCAGCCCTTTCCAGACAGCGGCTCCAGAGTCTGAGAGCTTGTTCTCTTTGCCCAAGACCCTGTTCAAAGAGGAGAAGGTGAAGCTGGTGCGTCTGCGGAACCCCTGGGGCCAGATGGAGTGGAATGGCTCCTGGAGTGATGGGTAGGTGCAGGGGCGCCCTGGTGTGCATGTGTGGCAGGAGTGTGTGTGTGGGGGGGGGGATTGGAGGCCAAGCCAAAAGTACTTCTCAATGGTGGGGCTCAAAACACCCCCATAACTAGTGTTTCCCAAAGTGGGAGATGCTGCCCCCTAGGGGACACTCGACCCTAGAGTGGCTGCAAAAGCAGATACCTACACTTTATCCTGCCTTATGGGCTGTAGTCCAAACGTTTTTCATCACAGGGGATTGCTGACGAACTTTTTTCTCTGACAAGGAAGCGGTACACCAGATAAGTGCGGTCTTGGGATCTAAAGGAAGGGTCCGTGGAGGAGGAGGGAGAAAGGCCAGGAGAGGAGCAGGAGAGTCAGGGACCCAGAGAGCTTGCTGATGGTCACTGACCGAGAAACACTGTCCCCCCACAGGCCTAGTGAAAGCATGTGAGCGCTTCTCTATCACAGGGCAGCAATGGGTCCATGGCAGCATCCTGGCCCTCCTCATGGGAGCCTCGGGCTTGATTTCTGGCCCAACCACCCACCATCGGAGAGTGGAGGTTTGCAGGTTACAATGACGCTGGGGGAAGTTATCCCTGCTACCTCGTTCCTCTGGCTGAATGAAGGCAGCTCCTTGAGCTCTTCTGGTTCTTATGCCCCAGAAGGGGCTCGCGTGGGACCAAGACCAGGCTGAGGCAGAACAGCACCATCCATGTGGGCCTACCACAAACCAGAGCACCAGACGCTGCCAATGTCGGCCCACAGCAGGCCAGCACACGAATTCCTGGGTGCTTTGGCCGTTCAATGAACACGTAGCCAGCATGTACTTACCCAGCAAGCACTAAACAGCTGGCACCGTCGAGACACAGGTCGGCCAGACCCGTTCTTAAACAAGCATCCTCCCTCTATAGGAGATGCCGGTACTTGGGCCCTGTAAGAACCCGGCACTGGGGGGGAAGGAAAAAAAAGAACCCGGCGCTGCCTGTGCCAGGCCCTGCCCTAAACTCTGAGGGGGTTGAAGTGGGCACAGGAGACCCTGACCATCCCCGTCATTAAAGTTCTCTGATACCCACCACCCTGATCCACATCCGGCCTCCTCTTTCTCACTCCTCTGTCTCCCACCAGCTGGAAGGACTGGAGCTTCGTGGACAAAGATGAGAAGGCCCGTCTGCAGCACCAGGTCACCGAGAACGGGGAGTTCTGGTGAGTCACCTTTCCAGGAGGGTCATGAAGGGGCAGGGAGCTGATTCTCAAACCTCAGTCCTTGGGAAGAGGCCAGCAGGGCTCCAGGCCTTGGCAAATGAACCCTCTTCTCCCCAAAGCTGAGGCCTAGCAAGGAGGACCCTGTGGGCAGGCTCGCTGGCCCACGATAGGCAGATTTTCAGAGCTTGTTCAAGCAATGCCAAATGTACCCTCACTCCCATGGTTTCTACCAAGCCCTCTGGGCTCAGACGGAAGGGAACTTTCTAACCCAAACTCAACCCATTGCTGTCGAATCTTCCAACTCCCAGGGTTCCATCGAACTGCCCCATGGGGGTTCTAAGACATCTGTCCATCTTTACCATGAAGCACATTGCCATAATTCTTCCCGGGGACGGGGTTGGGGGGAAGCATTCAAACTTTTCCCTTTCCGTTAGCAGTCGAGCACTCACCCCTGTGCCTGCCAGGTCTCCTTGAAGTTTCTTTAAAAATAACAACTAATAAGAGTTGTATGAGCCCCCCAATAAAATGATTTTTAAAAGAAAAAACAAACGACTCACTGCCATGGAGTGGATTCTGACTCCCAGCCTCCCGACAGGGCAGGGTAGAACTGCCCGGGATTGGCCCGGAGACTGTAACGCTTCCCTGGAGTAGAAAGGTCGGCCTTCTAGGAGTGTGTGCGTAATGATACTGAGGGATGCAAGGGTTTATGGGGGATGCAAGGGTCTGGGTAGGGGATACAGAGAGGGGAGTTGGGGAGTCAATAAAGAAGGCAGTGGGGGGAGGAGGAAGGGGTTAAATGAGGAGCTGATACCAAAAATGAGGGTCTCGAGTAGAAAGAAAACGCTTTGAAAAGAGCGATGACAACATATGTACCAATGTGCTTGACAGAATGAATGGATGTATGGGTGGTTATTAGAGCGCAAGAGCCCCAATAAAATTATGTGTGTGTGTGTGTGTGTGCAGACTAGAGGGAGGATATGGCTGGAAAAATACCTTCATATTTCCATATTTTTGTTTAATAAAAGTTTCTAAGCTCTTGGGGGGGAAAGGCAGGAGAGGGAGGGAGCACTAGAACTGATTGTGATTGCACAACTCATTTTTTTTCATCTTTGACTTTTTATTTAAAGTGCAATTAAGAGATTTTTTAACTATTTATTTTTATTTCTAAAAAATTATTTTATTGGTGGCTCATATAACTCTTATCATAGTTCATATATATGTGTATATGTATATCATATGTATATATATGTATATCATTGTGTCAAGCACATTTATACATATGTTGCCCTCATCTCTTTGAAAGCATTTTCTTTCTATATGAGCCCTTGGTATCAGTTCCTCATTTTTTCCCTCTTTTCCCCTCCCTCCTTTCCTCCCCCCATCCCTCCCTCCCTCAAGAACCCTTTTTTTTGGGGGGGGGCATCACTGCCCTCAGGTGGTGGGAGTAGGAGGCCCAGCCTTTGCTCCGTGGAGCTGGAATCGAACCTCCATCCAAGTGAGCCGCAGTCCCGCGCACAATCACTATGCCACCGGGGCTCAGCACCCCCTCAAGAACCCTTGATAATTTACAAATTACTGTTTTTTTCATGTCTTGCACTGTCTGCAGTCTCCCCTCAACCCCTGGGAGGAGGTTATAAGTAGGTCACTGATTGGTTCCCCCTCTCTCCCCCCACCTTCACTTCCCCTCCTGGTAGGGCTACTCACAATATTGGTCCCGAGGAGTTTATTTGTTCTATATTCCCAGTGTTTCCAGCTCTTTTATATATATAATTTTATTGGGGGTTCATACAACTCCCATCCGATCAATACATACATCAATTGTAAGCACAACTCATTTTAAAGGTGATTTAACCATGGGGTGGGGGGAGAGGCTCTAAAATTGATGTACTGATTGTACAATTCTCCTTGATACGATTGAGCGACTGAATTGTATGCTATGTAAATGATGCGCCAATGAAACTGTTTGGCAGGGTGGGGGCAGGGGAGAAAGGCCTCTGTCTCCCGAGGAGTGGCAGGGGGTTGTAACTGCTGACTTGCAGCTAGACCCCAACGCATAGCTCCTGTGCCACCAGGGCTCTGTTGGCCTTTCTGTGGGGCTCCCAAATTTATGTAGGACTCAGGCTAGCCTACTTGGGAGACCCCTCAAAGTGTCCTTACTCGTTTAACTGTCCTCCCCAAACCACCTCTCTCTCCCCTGTGCCAGGCACTGGGCCTGGTGCCCAGGGTGGGACAAACAAGGACTTTCTGGGGAACAGAGGTGCTCAGCTCTGACATCAAGGGCACTTGAGTTTGGGGGGACTGGCCACGGACACCCATGAACACATCAGAACCCACAGCGTTGGTGGACCCTCTGAGGAAGGGCTTGGTTCTCCTGACCGCTGGTTGGTCTGCCTCTCGGGACAGACGTCGGGCCTGTCCCCCCCCGGATCCTGGCCGCCGGCTTCCACGAGCCTCTCTTCTTCCACCCTCTCAGGATGTCCTACGATGACTTCACGCACCACTTCACCAAGCTGGAGATCTGCAACCTCACGGCCGACGCGCTGGAGTCGGAGCAGCTCCAGACCTGGACCGTGTCTGTCAACGAGGGCCGCTGGGTGAGGGGCTGCTCTGCTGGAGGATGCCGCAACTTCCCAGGTGGGAGACCCCCCTGACGGGGCGGGGGGCGGGGAGAACCACCTCCGAGTTAAATGAGACCAACTACCAGTCTTGGAAACCCACGGGGGCACTTCTGCCCTGTCCTATTGGGCAGGGCCACTTGGAGTTGGGATCGACCCAGTGGTCGTGGCCTTGATGTGGAACTGGGGGAGCACCCATGTCATGGCGGGTCTAATTCGGAGAGGGCAGGTGAAGTGGGGGTGACGCCGCAGAGACGATGTTCTGACACGCCGGACACGGTGGAGGTGAAGCTTGATACCCGATGCCGGGCACCAAAGGACACCTCCCCGCCCCAGGTGTGCCTCTCAAGGGATCGCCCTAGTCGGCAGCTGCATAGAGACCCCGAACGGAGAGGATAGGCCCCCCCAGGGCGCAAAGGGTCGAGCTGGAGACAGAGTTTCTGTTTGGAGGGGGGCGGGGAAGGGGGAGGACGACCATCTGGAAATTGACACGGCTGCTGGTTACGCACGCGGCACGGTGCACGTCGTTGGTGTCACTCAAGCGCACCCTGAAAAACCACCGCAGTGGGAATTTCTGTGTTACCCGTATGTTCTGCCCCAACGAAACGAAATTGAAATAAAGGCAGGCGACAGACGATTCTTGCCAGAGCCTGGAAACCAGCCAGAGAGCGCAAGGGCAAGAAAGGTCAGGGAGAGGGTGAGAGGCGCTCCAAAGCCGAGCCCAGAGTGCAAGCGTCCTCGAGCGCCTCCTCACCTCTCGGTGTCCACGCGCTCGACAAATGTCTCGCCGCGCCCAGCGAGGGCAGTGTTGAGCGCGTGCACGTGGGTTCTGGATCCACTGTGTGGTTGCCTCGCAGCTTCACTAGCATCCTCTCGGCTCCCATCACTATGGCAACCGTCACTTCACTCCCTGCCTCCCGGGGGATTCCGGCTCACCTTGACCCTACCCCACAGGACAGAGCGGCCTCTGCGGCTTGGCAGCTCTGTAACTCGACGGGAGTGGAAAGACCATCTCCTCGGAAGAGCGGCAGCGGCTGCTTTCAAACTGCTGACCTTCCTGGCAGCAGCCCAGATTGTAACCACTCCCCGGCCCAAATCCTTCCCGTGGCTCACACTCCTTCCCGTGGCTTAGTCTGACCCACTCCCACCCACCCCCACCCCCAAAAGATAATAGCTACTGAGTACCAACTGTTTCATCTGCAGATATAAAGATGAAAATTACAGTTGGTGCTGCTACTGCACAGGGTGTACCTATATGCTATTTTCATCCCACCAAGAGTTTGTATACAAGTCAAAGTGGTATCAAACTGGTGTGAATTAAACCAAGTTTCCTTTTATTTAGAACCTATTCTAGGGGCTTCGCCCCGGTGGCGTAGTGGTTGTGCGCGGGACTGTGGCCCACTGGGTTGGTGGCTTAAATCCAGCAGCAGCTCTCCAGGAGCAATGTTGGGCCTCCTACTCCCACCAGAGGGCAGTGATGCCCAGAAAAAAAAAAAAGATTTACAATCTCAGAAACCCTTTCGAGTCACCATGCATTGAAATTGACTCAATTTGTGTTCGTTTGGGTTGACTAGAAAAACAAATACCTAGACACTCATGTGTGTCATAGAGAACTATATAAAAGAGCAGTTGCATGTTGAGAAAACACCGCAGCCATGTCCAGATCAAGTCCCTAAGTCTTGGCATTAGCCCTGATGTACGATACCACTCTATCAATTCCTCTTCAGACTCACACAACACCTGCAATGATGCTGAATGCAGGAAGATCACAGGGGTGGGAAGTCTTGTGGATCCAGTGGTGGTGGAAGTCTATCGACACTAGCGTGGATCTCCCCGTGGCTGCTCTCACTCCAGGGCTCTAGCTAGCACCATGTGTCTTGTCAGCAGGAAGATGAAGCAAACTGTCTGTGTATCAGCTGGCCTCCAGTGAACTATTTATCTCTGTGGCGCCTCCAAAGGAGGTCATCAAGCTACAACCCCATTTGCAAGGTGACATTAGATTGTGCCTGTGCCACGGGGTTTTTCCATGCATGGAGATGTTCCGCCGTGTGCCCAGTACAGGAAGCCAGCGGCATTATTAAGTCAGAGATTTCACAGAGCTGTCACCTCCTTTTACTGTCCCAGCACAAGGCAGAGAGGTTATTCTTGTCCTTCTCTTTCTTATTTTTTTTTATTGTTTTTATTACAATCGCACTGGCTGAATCAGTCTCTGTAATGGTAGACACTACCAACACCCACCTCCATCCCCGTAATTAGGCAGCCGGTGGGATCATTGCTCCCGAAGTCTGGAAGGACACCTGCATGCATCTCGTTTCCCTCCGGCCCTTCCTCTGAGTGTGTGTTTCCTTTCTGGGGCACAGACACATTCTGGACCAACCCCCAGTACCGCCTGAAGCTCCTGGAGGAAGATGACGACCCTGATGACACCCAGGTGGTTTGCAGCTTCCTGGTGGCCTTGATGCAGAAGAACCGCAGGAAGGACCGCAAGCTGGGGGCCAACCTCTTCTCCATCGGCTTCGCCATCTACGAGGTGGGTGGGCAGACCCTGACTGTCCTGCGCTGGCCCAGCAAGCACAGCTTCCCAGGGCCAGGGCTCTCAGCTCTCTCTCTCTCATCGAGGCTTCCAGAGGCCCCCGGAGCTTCTCCTGCTGTCAGCTTCACCTGTGTCTGAATCTCTCAGGGGTTTATAAGGAATGGGAAAATCTGAGGTTCGGGGTCGATGTGTAGAAGGGGTCATTTCTGCACCAGTTGTACAGTTGCTGACATTCCCTTCTTAGAAGTCATTCAGCTAGAAGACATAAGTCTTCTTATAATTCCCATTCAGATCCAAATTCCACAAAATCTAAGTATTTTCTTTTTTCTGCTTCTCTTCAAGGTTCCCCAAGAGGTATAGAAAGTGACCAGAAACTGTGTGCAGTGCTGCTGCCGGGGAATGTGTGTCTGTCTGTGGAAGCTGGGGAGCTCCCTGGTACCATATGTGGACAGGATTATAATAGGAAAGGGCCTGCTGCTCCCTCCCCGCTCCAAGGCAGGGGCCTCAGGGCACTACAGAAACCCCCCTGACCAGCTCCCTCCTGCCGCCGACTTTCTCCCTTTCCTGAGTGCTGACACACACTCAGACACACTCATTCACACACAGGTGGGATCAGACTCAGGCACACTCACACTCATACTTGCTCATGAACACACACTCATTTGCACAGATAGGATCACACTCGCTCACACTCCCAGTCACACTCAGGCTCACTCATGAACACACTCATTTGCACAGATATGATCACAGTTGCTCATACTCAGGTTCACTCATGAACACACACTCATTTGCACAGATAGGATCACACTCGCTCACACTCACAGTCACACTCAGGCTCACTCATGAACACACTCATTTGCACAGATAGGATCACGCTCATTCACACTCTCAGTCACACTCAGGCTCACTCATGAACACACACGTTCATTTGCACACAGTAACACACACCCCACACTCCCTCACTCATTCACACACACTCTGACTCATTCACACACAGATGTGATTGGATTCAGGCACACTCACACTCATTCACACTCCCAGTCACACTCAGACTCACTCATGAGCCCATGCACACTCATCTACACATAGTCACACTCAGACCCTCCCACACACACATTCCCTCACTCATTTACACACAGATGTGATCAGACACACTCACACTCACACTCAGACTCACTGGTGAACACAGGCACTCATTTACACACGGTCACACTCAAACTCACACAGACACACTCACACTCAGACTCACTCCGTGACTCACATGCCCGTACACACACAGTCACTCCCTCAATCACAGTCTCAGGGTGCCAGCCCTATAGGGGCTGAAGGAGCCCCCTCTCCCCCAGCCCAACCAGGCCCTCCTGCCTCCTTGAACCCTTTCCCATCTCGAGGCCATTGGGGACGGAGCTGAAGCCATCCAGATCAGTGGAAATGGTAGGGTGACCCTCGCTTCTCAACCGCAGCAGAAGAGTGTGTGGAGCAGGGCATCAGGACTGGGGGTTCATGACAGAACCAGTGGCCAGGGAAGTAGGACAGGACCGGGGAAGGGCAGCAAGCGGGACAGGCGTCACCCACTCCCCGAGGGGCTCGGGTCTCACAATGCCCCCACCACCCCAACAGATGCACGGGAACAGGCAGCACCTGCAGAAGGACTTCTTCCTGTACAACGCCTCCAGGGCCAGGAGCAAAACCTACATCAACATGCGCGAAGTGTCCGAGCGCTTCCGCCTGCCTCCCAGCGAGTACGTCATCGTGCCCTCCACCTACGAGGCCCACCAGGAGGGGGAGTTCATCCTCCGGGTCTTCTCCGAAAAGAGGAACCTCTCCGAGTGAGTCCCAGCCCCCCGCCTGCGAGGGCCACGGCAGGGCCGGGAGATGCGGGTCCCCTCGAGAGTTCAGCCCTATGTGGGCTGCTCCTTCCGTGAAGGTCTGCGGTGCCCGAGACTCACGGGGCAGCTCTAACCCATCCCACGGGGTCACTGTGAGTGGGCATCGACTGGGGGGCGGGGGTTTGATGAGAGAGAGGTTCTAGGCCCTGGAGATACAGCAGTGAGCTAAAGAGAAGGACACCCCTGCCCTCAGAGAGCTTAACATTCTAGTGAGAGAGGGTTCCAAACAGGGGCAGGGCGGTAGACCCACCCAGATAGACACCGTGAGAAAAGGTCAGGTGGGAGGAGGCTCACGTGGTGCTCAGGAAGGTGGCCAGCAAAAGCCAGCAAGGCTGCATCCTCCCCCGTGGCCACCAGAGATGAGTTCAGGCCCTGCCACTCTGTCCCGGAAAGCCGTGGGTCGGCGGGTGGGTCATGCCTTTGGGGAGCTCTGGGTAAACCCAACAAGAACCCCTGTGCCTGGCCCGGCTGCTGGGGAGGGTGGTTCCTCGGGAGGGAAGCCCTTGGTGCGGGTTCCTGAGCTTCTCCCGAGGTCAGTCTTGGCTGGGTCGGAGAAATCCCCTCTGCTTCCCACCTGCTGCTGGTAACACCGAGCCTGCCATGTCTGTGTCCCTCGCAGGGATGTGGAAAACACCATCTCCGTGGACCGCCCGTTGGTAAGCTTTCCGTGTGAGACGGTTCAGAGCACCCCCTTCCCCAGGCCTGGCAGCAAATCGGCCGGTGGTAGAGTGGAGAGTGGCGTCTGTGGAGGGAGAAAGGGACCCGGGAGAGCAGAACAGTGAGCCCGAGGTACTCAAGGCCCTGAGGCCCATCGCCGACTCCGGGATGGGGTGTGCGGAAGAGGGGCCGAGGAAGGAGGAGCGATCTGAAGACTTAGAGGGAGAATTCAGCTGACACTGAATCAGGAGGTGCCGCCTCCGGGGGAGGAAAGACAGCACGCGGGCGTTGTCAAGAAGCTGGGTTTTAGCAGGAAGCGCATGTGGCCCTGTCCTTCTCTTCTGAGCAGGGGTAACCAGCGTGTGTACCAGGAGATGGAAACTCACGTATGGCAGCGGGCACGGCAGCTGAAGGAATGGAGCTGGCAGCTGCTGGGGTCTGGCTTGGTGTTCACATCGACACCTCTGTATTTAGACCTTCAGGTCCCTCGGCATCGGTGTTGGAGGGACAGCTGGGGTGGGGGTCACAGTGACGATGGATGGAAGGAGGGAGAGAGCAGCTACTGCCAGCTCCACGGGAATGCCACCAGCTAGACCTGTGGTGTCGCAAAAGCAGCTGGGGTTGCCTAGTACAGGGGTGGGCAAACTGCACCTCTC
Organism: Nesogale talazaci; assembly: GCA_004026705.1. NCBI lineage: Eukaryota > Metazoa > Chordata > Mammalia > Afrosoricida > Tenrecidae > Nesogale > Nesogale talazaci. The sequence continues at coordinate 32,186 of PVJH01008966.1, forward strand.
AAGCCATATGCGGCTGTGAAGCAACACTGACAACATCTGAAGGTCATGATTTCAGATCTCGGTGATCTCATGTGTTTGGGAAAACAAACTTAAGGCTCTTGAGTGATTTCAAAGTTGTTAGGAGAGCCTGTCAATGCTCAGAAAAAGAAACCAAAACGTACTATAGCCATCAACCCAAACTCACTGCCCTTGGGGCGAGCCACTTTTCCAGTGGGTTAATAACCAACTCCAGAGGGGGAAACAAAGCTAAGTGTAAGAGTCCCCAATAAAAATGACTTATTGAAATTTCAAAGATAAATAAGGAGTCAAATAATCAATAAAGAGTCGAAAGACCCCTTCCTCAGGCTAGGATCACTGAGAGTAGAATATAAAACCAAGGGGTGGCCTCAGCCCCCCGCTGGGCCTCACTCACGGCCATGGGGCAATTCTGGCACTAGGATAGAAGAGACCTCTGTGGGAGAGCTGCAGCCTCACTGTGACCCCAATTTCTGGGCTCCTGAACCTCCCCCCACGCTGAAGGCTAGGTCACTAGGGCCCCAGAAGTTACTGGGTTTCCTGGGACCTTGCCTTTCACTTACCCTGTCTTTGCCTGTTTCCTTTCCTTGTGCAGAAAAAGAAAAAGGTCAAGGTGAGTGTAGCCAGGCAGCTGGGGGTGGGGCGGTGGGGGGGACATGGAGCATGTGTGAGCTCGAGAACGCTGCGCCCCTCTTTCCGCCTCCGTCAGGAAGGTGTCATCATCATAAGACCTGCTGCTTCTGGGCAAAGCCTATACGCTTGATGCTTCGCTTGGCCACCTCACTCCAGCCTCACAGCAGGTCCCCTGTTAGGACTACTTGCATCCCTGTGTTCAGGAAACAGTGAACTTCACTCACTTGCCCTGGCCACACAGATAGGGAGTGGGAGGCCCAGGCCGTCTGCCCACCTCTCAAATGAGAGCGGGGAGGGTGGGCATCCGGTGAAAATGGCCTGAAGCAGGGGGCCCCCTCGATCTCAGAAGTGGGTTTAGCTAAACCGAGCAGTTTGATTCCTGGAGCGCTGGGCTTGCTCCCCCGGGTGCAGGGAGAGGTAGACTGGCGAAGCCTCCTCAGTCCCGGGTCCCGGTGCATCTGGAGGCCAGGCTCTGCAGGTGCGTGTGCCACCCAGAGTTGCAGCTCCCCCAGACAGCTTCCTGCAGAAGAAGAAGAGATCGCTGCCTGAGCAACTTCCTGTCTGTCCCACAGCCATGGATAGATGCCAGCCTCCCCCGCCCAGCTCACTGCAGCCTCTAGTGGTCCCGCAGGGTGTTCTGGTTAGGCCCACACAGTGGCATAGCCGTGGTCCCTCAAAGGTTCCTAAAGGTGGCCGTGTGTAGCCGGGCATCCCAGGGCAAGGCTTTGAACAAAGGTTTCCCCTGGGTCTAGGACCCCTTGTCTTGTTTTGCAACCTATAATAATAGCTGTCCAGCCACCCATAATAATACTTGTCAAGGTGGGTGAGTGTAAAAAAATAATAATAATACTTGTCCCTCTTCTCCGACCTCACTTCCTATCCCTACGTTTTCTGCAGTCTCCAAGGCGCCAGCCCTTTTCCAATTCTGGCCTGAGTGCCCAGGGTGCCCTCTGGAAGTGACGAGTCTTGGGCATCCTTGAGCCTGTGACACAGCAGCCATAGGCAAAACGGCGCCAAGGCTTGCTCTTGGTGTTCATGCTGGTGGCTTGGGAAGAGTCTTCAGGCATAGAAGTGGCATAGAAGTGGCAACAGCGCCTGGAGACCCTATCGACTCCCAGACCATAGGCGGTTGGCCCCGAGTTGTGTCTGGTAGGCATGTCCCATGTCCACATACATCCACTGGCACCCCCTGCCCTCAGGCTGTGAAAACACCCCCCCCCACCTGCTCCAGGCTCCCCACAAACATCAGCAAAATGCTTTGCCTAGAGCAGAGCCAGCCAGGCCTGTGAAGCTTGTGGGATCCCAGGGCACAGGGCTGCCCCAGGCTTGGGGTCACCAACCTCCTCTCCCCAGAGGACACTTCGAGGTCTGCTGCCCTCCTTTTCTGCTCTCCGCACGCAGACCGCCTCTGACAGCTTGGCCTTCCTCTGGTGCTGCCTGCAGGGTGCCGCGCCCCGAGCCGAGGTGGCATGGCCTGCCCCTTGCATACCCGCTCGCGGCATGAGCCTGTCTTGAGAACACCGCTTCTATGTAGGCAGCACTTGACATGCTTTGTAGTTCAAGGTCGTATTCCGGATCGCATCTGACCCCTATGGTAGCCAGCGAGGGCAAAGCCGGTGCTGCCAGCCCCAGAAACGATGAACGAGGCGAGGCCCGAGGTGCTGCCCTGGTGCCTGTGAGGGCCACCGCTGGGGGTCCAGCCTCCCACCTCTCCCCACTGACCATTTCACGCGTCTGCATGGGCTTTGCTTTCCTCTCGAACTGTACCTAGCCGAGAGGTGGGGGTCCCTTGCTAGTGTCTCAGTCGCTGCCACGGCGATGGGAGGGTGACGCAGGGAGCCAGCTCTCCCTCCCCATCGGTCAGAGGCTCGTGCGCGTTTCACGGCTCTCTCTGCACCGGGTCCTTGGGGGGTTTCTGCAGCCTCTTGTAGCCTTGGGCAGCGACTGCACTTACATCCCAGCCAAGTTTGCCCTTCCAAGCACTTCCCCTCTCCTGCCTTGTTTAATCCTATTTCACACGAGGAAATGGGGGTGGGTACGGAGAGGGACAGAATGGAGTCCAGACAGACTTCCCCCAGCCACACAGCTTGTTAGCGGCCTCCGATCGGTCCCTTTTCGAGGCCCAGAGCGGCTGTCATTACAGCTCCACCTGCTGGAATCCCTACTGTGGCTGCTCTTCACCCCTCTCCACTCTCCTCCTGCCTTCAGCCCATCATCTTCGTCTCGGACAGAGCCAACAGCAACAAGGAGCTGGGCGTGGACCCGGAAGCAGAGGGGGGCAGAGGCAAGACCAGCCCTGACAAGCAGGCGCCGTCTCCGCAGGTTTCTGGAGCACGCAGCATGAGTGGGCCGGCTGCCAGGCCGTGGGGGTCGCTCCCATGCTCGTGGGGTGCTTAGGGACGCAGGGGCTCCAAGAGTAGGGCGCCTCTTTCACATGTGCGGGTTTGGGTTCGCCCCACCAAGCAAGCAAGTGGCCCTACAATCTGAGATGCTGTTGGGCGAATGTCTTGAGTGCTGGCTTCTGCATGCCGCCAGTCCCAGGCCTGGGAATTTTAAGGCTGAGCCTGCCACTGGCAATGCCCAGCCAGGTCAGCAAGAGGAAGCAGGGTCTGAGATGGGACCACTTTGAGCAACCGCTGCATAGGTGTTCCCATGACAATGAGGGGCTTGGGAACAAGGGCTGAGAGGGGGCCTCCTGTTGCACTGAGAAAGAGCTCAGTGCAAGTTATTGGGTGTGGGAGGAGCTAGTGATGTAACACTTAAGGGGAATAAGGTTAAGGGATAAAAAGTTCCAGAAAAATCCAGGGTCGGGCTGAGCCCCGGTGGCGTAGTGGTTATGCGCGGGACTGAGATGGAGGTTCAATTCCAGCAGCAGCTCCACAGGAACAAAGACTGGACCTCCTACTCCCATCACCAGAGGGCAGTGATGCCCCCCCCTTCAAAAAAAATCCAGGGTCACCTCCTCTGCGCTCGGGCACTTTGCAAGAGTGGGGGCCGGGGGTCCTCAGAAGACTGGACCTTGATGACAAAGCGTGGAGGAATCAAAATATCTGATGGCTTTTGACCTGCTGGGACTGGGTTGGTAGGGGGAGGTCAACCTACATGTCTGCATGGCTAACACATTTCCCTGGGGTCTCTGGGCCTGCTGGAACCTGGGGGAGTCTCACTCCAGGTCACCAAGTCTGGTTGTGGCAGTGTTTGCCCGTCCCTGGCCTCTGCTGTCACCCAGGCCTGTGTGAGGTCCCAGCCCCAAGTGCTGAGAACCAGCTGTCCTTGGTACTCCCACAGCCCCACAGAGGCCACGCTGACCAGGAGAGTGACGAGCAGCAGCAGTTCCGGAACATTTTCAGGCAGATAGCAGGCGACGTGAGTACCCCCACATCCGGCCTCACACGTGCTGCCTCTCATCTTGATCTAACAGTTCCGGTTTCCAGTTTTTTTCCTTATTGTTCAGAAGCGGTTCCTTTGGGCTTTACATGTGTGTCGCCCAGAAAATCCCTAAGTCCTTGACACATGCACCGGGTGGGGATCAGAGGGGCCCACTGCAGTCTGGACAGCTGAGGGCACAGCTGAGGGCCCCTCAGAAAAGCCTGGCTTCTGAACCCGGACAGCTGGGTGGTGCTTCTGCAAAGCCTCAGCTGTGGGGCGGGGGGGCCTCCCCTTTCCTCCGCAGGACATGGAGATCTGTGCTGACGAGCTCAAGAATGTTCTGAACACAGTTGTGCACAAACGTGAGTGGTTCAGCCGAGTGCGGCGGGTGGGCAGAGGGCCAGCCGCCAGTCGGGAGCCCCACACTCACCCCCGACCCCCTCCAGATAAGGACCTGAAGACCCAAGGGTTCACGCTGGAGTCCTGTCGGAGTATGATTGCTCTCATGGACGTATCCTTCCTGCCACCACCCCAGGACCCGTGTCCTCAGCCCCGCACAACTGGGCACAAGGTCCTGAGAAAAGCGGGTCCCCTGGGGGCTGCTGGAGGGACAGGGGTTGGCAAGAGCAGTTGGTTGTCATAGGCCCAACCCTGCCGAGTACAGGGGCTCCCTGAGCTGCAGCCCCCACCCCGAGCTTCGACGTGGAGGGCAGGTGGGGGTGTTCCATAGCAGGGCAGAGTCCTAGAGGCTCACCTTCCCCCTGGAGGGCCCTCTCCCCCGGCCCCCGACATCCTGCAAGGTCCCAGGGGTTCTGCTGTGTACTCTGTCGCCCTGAGCTCCCTCCCCCAGACAGACGGCTCTGGGAGGCTGAATCTGCAGGAGTTCCATCATCTCTGGAAGAAGATTAAGGCCTGGCAGGTGGGGAGAGACTGGAAGGTGGGAGTGATGGAAGTAGATTTCAGAGTCGAGGGTGTTGACCGACCTCTGTCCTCACATTTTCTATTGCCAGAAAATTTTCAAGCAGTACGACACAGACCACTCAGGCACTATCAACAGCTACGAGATGCGAAATGCCGTCAACGATGCAGGTGCAGGGGGGCGGGCAGGGGCCGGGGAGCTGCCAGGGAGAGGGGCGAGGGACTGGAGGCTGTGAGGGCCTTCCGGAGTCTCTCAGCGTCCTGTCCCAGGCCAAGAGGGGTGCAACAGGAGGCAGAGGGCAAGACCCAGAAGGCCGCCTCAGCTGCTGCTGTAAGTGCCGCGCCTCCCCAGGGTTCCACCTCAACTGCCAGCTCTACGACATCATCACCATGCGCTACGCCGACAAGCACATGAACATCGACTTCGACAGCTTCATCTGCTGCTTCGTCAGGCTGGAGGGCATGTTCAGTAAGTGGGGCCTGGCCGTCTCCCAGTCTCAACCAAAGCAAGCGGCCTGCTCCAGGCCCGGCGGGGTTGGCACAGGGAGGCTCGCTGGCTGAGGAAGACGCCCAGCCCTCTCCTGGTTCACCGGAGTGGAGGCAGCTTGGGCCTGTAACTGACCCTTGGGCCTGTAACTTTCCCGCAGGGGCTTTCAACGCGTTCGACAAGGATGGAGACGGGATCATCAAACTGAACGTTCTGGAGGTAAGGCACCTGGAGATGAGCACCCCCCAAACTCAAGGAGGGGGGAGGGGGGACTGTCAGCGAGGCTGAGTGGGCCACTGTATGCAATCTCACTTTCCAAATGGTTGTGGGGGGGATGCTCACAGGGAAGTCCCCCAAATTCCCTTAGGCTTCCTAGGTGGGAAGAGGAGGCAGTGGGCTGCTGCTCTGTAGAAAACACTCCAGTCTGGCATGGGGAGCTGCTCCCTCTCACCCCACCGTCAGACCCTTCTTGGTGTTCATTCTGGTTTCTGCTTCATTTAGTGGCTGCAGCTCACCATGTACGCCTGAACCAGGCAGTCCGTCTAAGCCACGCAGGATGGTTCAGATGTCCGTTTTCACCCACTTACTTCAGAGGACTCGAAAGCTGACCCGCCCAGGCCTCCAGCATCTTCCTCCTCCCTCTCCCTCTTCACTCCTAGCCTCTTGCACGCTCAGCCTGATCCTCTCCTTAGGCAGAACAGGGGGCAACTGGGCCTCTTTTGTCAAGTAGAAGCAAAAGCCTCTGAGGTCTGGTTCACAATCTGAGTGCACCTGCCTCTGAACCAAATGTCAAGGCTTTGGCTGCCTCTCAGCCTTTTGCAGCAGCTTTTGCTCACAGCAGCTCCCCTGGGTGGTGCAAATCAGGCTGTGCTACTGAACACAGGCTAACTGAAACGTTAGCCATGTGAAGCCACCCAGAGGTGCTACAGAAGAAAGGTCAGGCAACCCTCCAAGAGGATCGCCATGGAAACTCCCATTGTGGGCTTCTGTTCAGCAACACGTGGAGTCGGCAGGATTCCGGCTGACCTGACAGCAACAGCCTTTAACTTCCTCTGTCCTTTCCACTCTCCCACCCACAGGAGAGTGACCACATTAATGTGGGTCCTGCCCAGGGGCTTCAGGATGCGCCTGCTCTTAGGGTCAACTCCTCAGTGGAACCAGGCTGACTACTTTGGGTTGTCTTTTTCATTTGGCTGATTTTGAATAAAGGCATGTGTATGGTTGATTGTATTATTTTCTCACATTTGAATACCTTGTGAGTCGGAAAGGATGTGTGACAGTGGGTGTTGGTGTTTTGTTTTTTGTCCACAGTCATGAATAACTTCTAATCTTACATTGGCTCTTTCAGAACACAACAATGGAAAACAGATTCCCTTCCAAACAAAACAGCCCTATTTGCATCATGCCTCTGGCTCTTTCTTGATCCTAACAGTCACTCAGATCATTCCCATGATACATGAGGAAGGGCAACAGTTGACCGTATAGGAAAAGCAAGCGGCCCAGTAACGAGAATAGAGACTAGTTTTTAAGTTAAGTCTGTCCACTAACTCACCTTGGGCAAAACCCTTGAGGGGGGCTGTCTGCCACACTTACCTGGATCCCAGACGGCGGCATTTCATTTTTTTTCCCCCATCGATTTTATTGGGGGCTCTTACAGCTCACAACATTCAATACATCATTTGTAGCAAGCATATTTGTAACATGTTGCCATCTTCATTTCCAAATATTTTCGACCCGAGTCCTTGGTATAAGCTCCTCTTTCCCCTTCTTAAAAAATCATTTTATTGAGGGCTCATACAACTCTCATCATGATCCATACATGTCAATTATAAGCAGGCCACATTTGCACACTTGTTGCCATCATCACTCTTGAAACATCGTCCCTCCATTTAGGCCCCCACTACCAGCTTCCCATATTTCTCCTCCCTCCCCTCTCCCACTCCATGAATACAATAATTTACAAATTATTTTTCATATCGTACACTGTTGGATGTGTCCCTTCACCCACTTCCCTGCCGTCTGGACCCCAGAGAGGACGGTAGATCCCTACAATTGGTTCCTACTTTCTACTCTCCGCCGCCCCCCCTCCCCCCCCCTCCCAGCACCCTCCCCTGCTTCCCGTGCCAGCACCGGGCGAGAGGGTTTGCTCCAGACAGACAGACAAGGAAAGTTACCAACCAATTAAAGTACTTTATTTTCCTCTTGTATTTGCTTTATCTCTTGTTTTACAAAGTTAGGATGTTCACAGCTTTATACCAAAATGTAAGAAGGCTAGGCTATTTGCTTACAAACATTTTTGCAGTTATCATTTGATTTTATTCTTCTGAACCCATACTGAATATTAAACATAAAAAATCAGAAACCAAAGATGCTGGAGCAGCTCCAGGAGGACTCGTCCTTTCCCGACTGGGCTACCGCCTTGAATTGAGAGAAATCCGAGGAACTTCGGGCTGGCGTTGGGCTAGAGCTCCGTGTGCTGGGTCTGGTTCTGAGAAGAGCTCCCACCTGCTTGTAACGACGACTCCCGGCGGCCCAGATGGCCACTCTTCCAGGCCCATCCTAACCACGGGACTGTTTCGGTTAAACTCAGGCTCCTTTAGCTCCTGTTTTACAAGATGGTTTGGGGCAGGGATGAAGCCACCGCTGTTTTATAAATGTGCCAGGTATGGGCTTCACAACAGATCTAGGAATTCCCCAGAAGGGAGTAGAATAAAACTTGTAAGCGAGCATAGTGCTGAAATGACAGTTATTTGAGCAAGCCAGAGGGCTTGGGTCCTACTTGCCAGTACATGCCAGTCTGCTCTCCAGAGTCCCCTCCAACAAAGTCTCACACCACTGCACTATGGGTACACCTCCTCCCACCGAATCGTCCACGTGCCCAGTCACTAGAGCTGCCTCCTGTGTCGCTACAGAAACAAAAACCCTTCGTGAGGCAGTCACTCTTACAGCAGTCATTGTCCAGACAACACTCACCTGCTAACTCTTCTAGGGGAGGGCAAGTCCCTCCAGAAGCAGCAGCACAGGAACGATGACTCAGTTAGTTAGCCTCCAGGAGCGATGAGGCTTTGAACTGAAGAGTTTTGTTTTCATTGTGCCTGGTTACTCGAGAACCGAGTAGAAAAGCATGCCAAGACCCGGATAGAAACTGCGGCAGAAACTTGACGTAACTGAAAATTTAGCAGATCAAACTGCCACGAAACCCTCGATTCCTGTGACTGTTTCCTTGGCTTCCAGTCCTTGGAAGTAGGCACAGGCAGTTACAAACGTTCTAAAAATGGACTCCCAGCTCGTACCAGAAAGGAGCAGGCTCCCGTCAGGTCATTTCCCAGCTTCCTGGCTGTGCTCGGGTACTAAATTAAGAGTCAACCCAAATCCCGGAGCCCCAGCGCTTCTTGGAGCGGACACCGGAGGCTAGAAGCGGTCACGACATGGTGGGAGACTTTAAAAATAACCCAAGCTCTGAATAACTTCTAAGACACTTAGAAGGAAGAACAGCGAGCAGAAACAGCTAAGACGCCTGCAGTAAGTCTATTCCCAAACAAAGCGCTAAAAGGGTGATGTTTTGGAGAACAGGCTAACCTGGTGTGAAGAGAAGTTAACGTGCCCTTGAAATAAAGATGTCACTGCCACCGCTTCAGAGGAAACTATGAAACGAGGAAAAATATTCTAAGTATGGGAGACTGTCTACATGTATATGCACATACAAAGAAAAAGTCATTTGTGTGTGCACACAGGCAGGAACAGTGCACGAGTCTCCCAAATAAACTAATTCATAGTCCTATAAGACCCACAGAACTGCCCAAACCTCAAGTTCCCTTCCTCATGGACAAAGACGCCACCTCTCGTCTTGTCCGACGTGGTGTCCGGACAGAGGGGCACACAGGTAACAGAGCACCCAAGGCAGCAAGGAGACCTGGCCCCGCTGCAGCCACGGGGAAGCAGCCAGATTGACCAGTGAGTTGGAGGCTAAGTCCCTGGGCCAACATCACCCCATGGCTACAGGACCCTGGACCCTGTCTTTTCCGTGGTCCTCCTCACAGGAGTCAAGGATGGGAGATGGCAAGGTTCAGTCTCACACAGAAATAGCACAGACCCTTCTGCAACAGAATTTTCTGTTCTCTTCAGCGTCATGCAAATCTCAACCGTGTAGCTAGCAAGTGTTCCCATTTATAAGAACAGTGAGAAATGGCTAGTACGGCCAGTCACTACTGAGAAGTAGCTCCTAGATTGGTTGTTAACATTTGGGGGCAGGGGGTGGGGGGGAATCCAGGAAGAACCACTGGAACCTTTTCTAAAAAAACAAAACCAAACCCACATGGTTTTGCATATAATTTCAAGGGGGTCATAGAGCCTTCTGAAAGCTAGATGCGACCCTGAGAACGTGACCCAAGACCAGCGTGCAGTTGTTGACATGCATGACCAGGGCTGAGGACAAGCCTGGGTGTCCCACGAGTCTGGAAAGTGCAGTCCTCACACCAGGCAGGCTGCCGTGGGCACGGGGCTATTCTCCCTGCTTCTCCTCTGAAGGAACAGTTTGGAGCTTCAAGGGTCCTAACCCGAGGCTGGAAAACACCAGTGCCACAGCTTTCCTGCTACAAGTCCAGAGGAATTCCAGAAAGGAAGCAGCCCCATCGAGGCCCTGCTGTCTGGGCTGCTCTCGCTAACACGTGGCTCCTTCCCTGCACAGGCTCCACTCGCCCGCTGGCCGGGCAGTGAACACGAAGACACTGGTTCCCAGAAAGACGTTTCTTAGAAGCCTGCATATGGCTCTACAAACTGTACAAAGAGGCTGTATCTTAACCGCCCACCTTCTGAGTGCTGCCACCAGTCTAGGTCAGCTCGAGAGTGGGGAGACAAGGGCTGGCAATGGAGCAAACCAGGAGGTCTCAAACCCACAGCAGGCTCAGAGTCGGGGGGTGGGGGGGGGGTGGTCTCCAAGGCTACAGCTACAGCTCTGTCGGTGGACAGCACCTGCAGCAGTGAGTGGCTGGGTCAACGTCAACCCCCACAGCGAGGCACCGGGTCTGTCGAGATTTGCAGGGTTGGTTCTCTAGGAAGTCGTATCTCTAAGGCCCCCTCCCGTGCGAAGTGCAAGCCACAGAGACCCTCAGCACTCTCAGCCAGCTATGTCCGGCTACAATCTGAGAAAAGACGGGACACACTGCATGTGTCGCTGGTTAGTAACATGAAAGCACTGGCTTCCAATTTTAATGGCCACTGTTGACAACTGGAAAAATGAGAGCTGGTTCTGAAAGCCTAGCATGTGAACAACTTGTATGTAAAAGACTGACCACAGGCTTTTATCGTAAGAGATTTCACAAGCTGAATATCAATGAGAGTGAGTATCATGAGGCCCCCAATGAAGGCGGGCACCTGCAATAAACATCTGGGGCACATCAGCAGCATACAATCATGACGCCATGCTGCCCCAGAGGAGGAGAAATCTTGAAAACCTGTTTGATCTGACACACACCTCCAGCAAGAACTTCAAGTGTAACCCACCACCCCCTAGGGCTGCCCAGACTCATGCTCTTGGCACGTCCGGCACGATCTCCTTCCCTGCCTCCCGGGGAAGAAGGAAGAGAAAGGCTCGTGCTTGGGGCTGCTGTGAAATGTGTCACACTCATGACATCCCAACGTGGGAGGCAAAAAACTTCATGCGTCAATTTTGCTGTCCTCTTCAGCATGCCGTTCGATGTGTCCCACGGCGTCCTGTAGGTCAATGAAAGAGGGCCCGTGAAGAAGAGCTGGCAATGGGGCAAGGAAAACCCACGCCCAGAAAACCCCAGGGAGACACTGGAAATAGGGCCTGTAGGCGACAGTAGTTTAGGGCCTGCACTTTGCTAATATAAATGAAATCATACACCTGCAAATTAGTTCTTGTTTTAGCACGAGAGCATTAAAATAAACCTTCACATCTAGACAGGGAATTTAAAATATGTGTTACATTTTTTATCCAAAACTCAAAACTATTTCATTCCTCTCTTGAAACCTCGTTGCCAATACCAGCTTTGGCTCACCAGGTTGAGCCCTGGTGGCGTAGTGGTTGAGTGCGGGACTGCAGCCTACTGGAACTACAGTTCAAATCCAGAAGCAGCTCTCCAGGAGCAAGGCTGGGCCTCCCACTCCCACCAGAGGGCAGTGAAGACCCCCCCCAAAAAAATTTTTTTAATGCCCCCCACCCAGAAACAAAGTGCCTGGGCCACCCTCCTTGTCATTCTGAGCACTGCTGTAAGGCAAGGGAACAGAGGCTCCTGGACTCAATCGAAGTCAGCTATTCAGATAATGTGTGCGTGTGTCATTTCTGCATTGCTGAGACTGTATATCTTTATGGAAGGGAAAGTTTCAGTTTTCTCGTGTGTAAGTGTGGTGTGTGTGTACTGGAAAACTCCAAGATAGCTCACTTGCTAAGAAACAGAAAATAGGGGGCTGAGCCCCGGTGGCGTAGTGGTTGTGCGCGGGACTGCGGCCCACTGGGATGGAGGTTCGATTCCGGCTCCCAGAGCAAAGGCTGGGCCTCCTACCCACCACCAGGGCAGTGATGCCTTAAAAAAAAAAAAGAAAGAAAGAAAGAAACAGAAAATAACTGTGCCTGATAATTTCAAAAACACTTCCCTTGAAGTGATAACTAGGATGTACTAAAAACTCAATCAAATGCTCTAAATTTTGGAATTACATGTCAGCAAAACTGCTACAACTGGGGGGAAAACACAACAACAAAAATTCTCCAAAATGCATAATTCAACTACACTCTCCGGGGGGATTGGCACATTTCTCCTGTAAAGGGCCAGAGAGACAGTAGCGTGGGCTCTGCGGACTCCACAGTATCTGTCACAATGAGCACAAAGGCAGAAACAGATGCTGTGTGAGAAAAGGAGTGCAGATGTGCGCCCAAACATTTACAAGAATGGCTGAGGGCCAGACTTGGGCTCTCGCCAACGCTGTGCTGACCCCGCTCTGAGTCTCCGAAGCCCCAGGTGAACCCACAGACCTGCTTGGATCCTTTCCTCGCGGTGAAAAAAGCATCACAGTTCTTCCAGCGACATTTCAGAGTTTGGAAGTTTGGATTAGTGTGGTCGGTCAGCAAGTGTTGTTTCAAATGATCCATGACACCAAATATTAAAGAGCAGCCATGCCACTGGAGGGAAGAGAAGGAGGACTCAGGTGAAAAGTACAGTTGAGGGGCTGAGCCCCGGTGGCGTAGTGGTTGTGCACGGGACTGTGGCCCACTGGGATGGAGGCTCAATTCCAGGAGTGGCTCCACAGGAGCAAAGGTTGGGCCTCTTACTCCCACCACCATAAGGCAGTGATGCCCAAAAAAACAAAAGAAAGAAAAAAGAAAAGTACAGTTGAGTTGGTGTGACACCAAAACGCTCCTGGATTATACCCCTCAAGCATCGTGGGAGCAGAAAACATGCCTTTTCTTTAATCTAGGGCAGTGGTTCTCAACAGTCCTCATGCTGCGACCCTTTCATACAGGTCCTCCGGTGGTGGTGACTCCCATTTTCATAGCTACTTCATAACTGTAATATGGCTACTGTTATGAATCGTTGGACCCCCCCCCCCAAAGGGGTCACGACCCACAGGTTGAGAGTCGCTGATGTAGGAGCTCTGGGGACATAGTGGTTATGAATGGGCTGCTAATAGCAAGATCAGAAGTGTGAAACCCCTAGCTGCTCAGCGGGCGAGATAAAGTTTACTACTCCCGTCAACAGGAACAGTCTCGGACACCCCCAAGGGGAAAGTCTACTTGCCCCGGGGAGTTGAACTTGACTGGATGGCAGTGGGCGTGGTGGGTTTATTCTTTAATGGACTCTTTGCTAGAAAATATAATGAAGCCACAAGTACTCAAATCAGATACCCTGCCAGTGGGAAACCTTGAGAGCAGATAGTAATGCTACAAGCAGGAGCAGTGGAAATGCTGCCTTTTCAGCTGAATAAGGTAAAGCCAGCGGGTATGTAGGCACACCCGCCATTGCCGTGGGTCAGTTCCACTCAGAGAGGGAAGGCCCTGCATAGAATTGCTGAGACTGTCCACCTGCTACCGGAACCGGAAAAAGCTCCCGGGCACTGGGTGGATCTGAGCCCTGACTGACCCACAATGCCACCAGGGAGCTTTACTTTCCTCTTAATATGGAAAAGGTTATTTCTTAACAATTCAAAAAACATGTTAACAAAGAAAGCTGTATTTGTAGAAATATTTGCTATAGAAGAACTTTACTCATCAGTCTTATGATGCCTATTTTTTTTTTGTCAAAACCGCAACTGCATTTCTCGGTTCCTTCTGAGTCAGAAGGTAGAAAGCTGCTGTCTGGCCTTTTCCTCCACAGGGCTGTCTGAAGGGAGCCTCGTGAGTGGGCAACATGTCCACTTCCAGAGCGTAATGCACATTCATGTTTACCTCTGGGCTAGCCTACTTTTCTGCCTATAAAACCAGGGAGTATTTATGCCACTGTTCTATGTGGATTGTATATTTGTGTATCCTGGAACCTGTTACACTAGATTTTACTTGCCTTCATGAAGAAGATGAAAGCAAAGATAAAAACGTATAAAAAGCTGAAAAATACATAGGTGATGGAGAACACTAAAAGGAAATTTAAACATGGAGAGTGTCCATTTTATTCTATGAATGCTGGAGGGGAAAGGCTAGAAGTTTGAGGACAAGAGAAAAATCTGTGCCATAAAACTTTACTTTTGGGCTGAGCCCTGGTGGCCTAAGTGGTTGAGTGTGGGACTGCGACCCACGGGCTTGGCGGTTCAAATCCAGCAGTGGTTCTCAGGAGCAGCACTGGGTAGCTACCATGACCACCAGTGGGCAGTGATGCCCCCCACCCCGAAAAATAAAACTTTATATTTGGGCTGAGCCCCAGTGGCGTAGTAGTTGTATGCAGGACTGCGGCCCACAAGGTTGGCAGTTCAAACTCAGCAGCAGCTCTCCAGGAACAAGGCTGAGCATCCTACTCCCACCAGGGGGCAGTGATGCCCACAAAAAAAACATATTAGAACTTTACTTTGAATTCTAATGTTAGAACTGATGAAACAAGTCATGTTTGTAAAAGCATGAATTTGGCCTAGTAGAGCTACAAGACTATAAAATTTCATTTCCTCATTTTTCTCAACTGATAGGGAGAAACAAAACTAGGAATATTTGTGATGCCTCAGGAGCGGGTACAGTACAGGGGGGAAGGCCCTAAAAAGAAGTACTCTTACTTTTTATTCATAACTCCTGGGCTGTTAATATTTTTGTAATCAGGCGCTGCTTTTATAATAACAAAACACTATCTAGGATACCACCATTGAGCAGAAGCTATCTAAACATATCTTGCGTCTTAAACACTTTTCACTAAAGACATACAGAAGGATTTTCTGTTCTGTTTTAAATAATGAACTACCCAAAGTACAATTAAAAAACAAACAAAAAAAATCACATACTATTAAATAAGTAAAAAGTAAAGGTCCTTATTCTGTTCTACAGTGGAAGACACCAGGAGATGTTCAAATATGAAAACGTTAGACTGAAGAGAAACCAGGCAGGGTTAAGCAGCTCCCAAGTGCAGGGGCCAGCCCGCACCACGCCTTACCCAGCAGCGGTAGTTCTGCATCAGGTTTAGCCTCACCGCCTGAAGACTGCCGTCGTAGCAGCCCGTGTAGATCTGGAGGGAGAGAGGCAGCGCTTCAGCAACGCAGCACTACTCAGAAACACAAATGCCAGATGCCCTCTCCGCAGAAGCTACCCACACCAGAAGTCATTACGGTTTTTACCTACACAAAACACTGGGAAAACTGGGGTCTCGGAGTAGATGCATGACAGAAACAGAGGCTGAACAGGTATGGCAGGGAGAGCGGCAAACAGAAGGAAACTGGGGTGTGGGGTGGTGGGGGAGCTACTTGCACAAAAAGATATCCAAAAGTTGGTAGGGGAAAACAAGTGGGGGAAACATTCCATTATCTTTTCATTTTATTTGTCCACAAGCTTTCCGAAAGCCCCTCATAGCAGCTATGAGAGGCGACTAATCTAAGCCAAAACCTATCTCAGGGGCCCTATAATAAGAACAGATTTTACAGACAGTCGGGTGCTTTCAAGCTCTTGATGTGGCTGAGGGGCAGGGGGCAGGGAGAGAGGTCCCTCGGAATTATGCTATAATTGGTGCAGTGGTGGCTTCTATGGGGCACTGTCGAAGAGGGCTTTGCTGCTCACTTTGAATGCTGGCCACTAGGTTTGGCTATAGCACTTAAAAGATAAAATAAACTAAGGCTTAGTGGGACTGAGTTCACGTCCACTTTTAGGCTTGCCATTCACGACGCCACACGGGCCAAGTCCCCGCCATGCCCCCAGCGTTCTGCTCAGATCACAGTGTCTGGAATAACACATTTTTCAGCAGGATCTTAAACGCCACTATGCAAAAGTGGTTGTTAAGATTTCTACTGTAGGGCTGAGCCGGTGGTGTGGTGGTTGAGTGCAGGACTGAGGCCCACAGGGTTGGCGGTTCAAATCCAGCCACAGCTCCCCAGGCGCAAGACTGGGCCTCCTACTCCTACCAGGGGGCAGTGATGCCCACCCCCAAAAAATATTTCTACTGTAATTCTTCCAGCTATTAGTAGAAAATACAGTGTTCTCACTAGTCTTATTCCAAAAGCAGTTCCCTAGCAACCTAGTGGCTAGGATTTGGCATTTTCACTATTCCTATGCCACGAAGTAGAAAAACAGGAGGCATACCAGAACAGGTGTGACCTTTGGAACTGAAGGGGAGTAATATTTTAATGAGCTCACACAATGTTTAATAAATACATTCAAAGGCAGATATTTGACCCGGCAAGTTATACTCACTATGCTCTTGTGGATGGTCATACACATAATCATGTCTTTGTGTCCTCCATAAACTTGCAATCGATCGTGGGACTTACGCAGAGGGGAAAAGATCAGAGCACGAAGGTTACTTATACTCGTGGTTAAGACGTGTTACCTGAGGGCCTTTCGCAGGTTTAAAACTGCAAGCTACAACTGAATTACAATTAGGCTGAAGCACCTAACTTAATGAGAGTTAGGTCTCCAAGAGGTCGCCCTTTTTTATTAGCAGAACTAGGAAAATAGGGTCAAAATCTCAAATTTGAAATTACATGCAAACAAGGAGAACTGATGACTTTACACTCGAGAAACCATTAACATTTTGATGGCTACACACACACACACACACCCTCACTATCTGTGGTATCCCTAGGCTCCTCTTGCCATTTGCAGATTCAACTAACAAATTGAAGTAGTCAAAGGTCAAAGCAGTGCCTGAGAGGCTGTGGGAGCATACAGTGCAATTCACATGACATGTACGTTGATGGGTGCTCTGTCATCTAGGCTTGGTTTAAAGTGTATGGAAGGCTGTGCATAGGAGATAAAGGACTTGAGTTCTTCTGTGGTACCCAAGGGGTTTTGTGGAAACAATCCTCCAGGGATACTGTACATGCATATGTTTATACAACGTATGTTTATAAAAATATTCACGGAAAAATTTCTTAAACTTTAGATTCCATGAATTTTTTGAGCACCCTCTCATAAATCTACATACATACACACACGTGGGTGTCTCAGTGCTTCATCGTTACCTGACATGCATATATAAAATGAAGATTGTTGGGCCCCAACTCCAACTTATTGCATCAATACCACACAGAAACAGATTTAAATTTTACCTGTAACTCATAGACACGAACAAATTTATCCAGGCAAGCAGTCACCATCACTTTCCCCAGGATGTTCACCACCGTCACCGCATGGCTGTGCCCCTTATAGATCCGCACCAGCTCTCCAGTCTGCACCAAGAGGGAGCAAAACTCGCTGAACAGACTTCTAGAGTTCTTGGGAGATTTATGAGTCTATAAATCTGAGGCAAAGAGAGGCTTGCTTGCACACATATGTAGCTATCCTTAAACTCCATGTCGGAGAGAAAGGCCACAGTAA
Organism: Nesogale talazaci; assembly: GCA_004026705.1. NCBI lineage: Eukaryota > Metazoa > Chordata > Mammalia > Afrosoricida > Tenrecidae > Nesogale > Nesogale talazaci. Next base: position 49,561 of record PVJH01008966.1, read on the forward strand.
GGCTAGCTGTGTGTCTTTCCTGGCACATGAAGGGCTTGCATTTCATGGTCTCAGTGGACATGGACTGGGCTATGCCCTGGGTCTAGACCAGGAACAGTGGAGTGAGGATCAAAGAAGAGCTCCAGCTATCCCAGCTACCAGCCCGTGTGCTCCCTCTCTGCACAGCCGCTCCTCAGTGACCTAAGCACAGCCTCCCTGGTGGTTTGTTTCTCTTTTAGGCGACAAATCATAATCCACTTTTAGAACTTCAGGTGCTCAATTACTGCAGGTTCAACTCCTGAGTCTGTGTCCATTACAATTTTTGATGAGATCAAAATTTCTAGGGTGCTCCATATTACCCAAGAACTTAAGAACATGAATCAGTACCAAACCTTTCCTCCAGGGAAAGAGCCTAATTTAAACTGCTATGAGTAAAAATGAAATAGAACAAAATAAAAAATAAATAAACTGCTATGAGTATCTTGGCATTCCTACTCCAGAATCGCTTACACATCAGCATGGCTTACGTGAATATTGTGGGCGTGGACTGACTGGTCGCTGGAGCCACTGAACACAAGGTCATTCACCACCTTAAAGGGAAAAAACAACAAAACACTGTGAGTTCAATTTGGTACAAGGGCCTGAGTTTCCTCTAAGTCAGAACACAATTTAGAAAATTCTGATTCTCATTCTGTTTACACATGAGCATCAACTAGGTATAATATACAAAGTTTCTCAAATAACTTTTCTTAAGTGAAATTACCCCTTTAGCCCTACTGCGCATCTGGAGACTTGACCATTACTGGGGGTGTTGTCTCTTCAGAGTAATTAACAAGCAGTCTATTCTACAAGGAAAGACATTTAGACATTGTCTACAAGGAAAGACATTCCTTATAGGTTTCTTGGATACTCTATTAAGGCAGTCTACCCAATTGTAGAGGAGACAGCAATCACGTTGCTCTTTTCAAATCGCTGCTCCTTTAAATGACGCACTCAACAACAGGGCACATGCCACTCGAAACCTCTCCACTGGAGCAGGGCTCTCCTTTCCCTCCCACAGCACTTGCCTTCATGCACAGAATGGTTTTGCTGTGGCCCTCCAGCGTCCTGAGGAGCAGGCCATTCCGTGCGTCTCTTACACTGATGGTGCAGTCATAAGATCCCACGACCAGCAGCTTTCGGGCACCTTCCTGCGCTGTGGCAAGGCAGCTGACAGCCCGAGGGCCGTGGCATTCAAAGATGTCAAGCCGTTTGTTATTCTGAAAAATTAGCCACCGTTACATGCAGTAAAAGCAACTGAAAAACCTCAAAGCACGTTAACCTAAATCGCCGTCTGGGCACAAGCTCAACTCTATTACCTGCACTCAAATCCTCGTAGCCACCCCACCCTTCCCTCCCCAACCTCTGCCCTTCCCACTCCAAACTCTCTGCTGTGTGTTCATGACATTGCTAATTCCGATGGGGCAACCCCTTACTTAACCTTACAAGTTCATTTCTAGCTTCAACTCATCTCACCTTTATCCTGATTAGAAAAGCATCTTTGCGTTAAAAAAGACCGAGGCTTTGTGGGCATGGAAGTGAATTGCAAATTCAATTGACACAATAGGCCATGCTCAAAAAACGCAAGCAAAATTTGCAAACCGCATGAATGTCACACTCAAAGGAACAAAGTTCATTTTTTGTAGTGTCATACTTAAAATGCCATAGACTGGGAGAGCCTTTGACCCATTACTGACCCCAAGTCTTCAGGGTTGGCTTGCTTAAAGGGTCCTGGCCCATTTGGGTTTGTGTAACTGGAAAGGTAGACCTTGCTCCACCCACTTCAGATGAGAACTGTTTTTGAATAGTGGCTCGTTCTGTTGTTCCTCCTCCTCCACTGCACACACATCTTCATGGGACACGGGACCCCAGCCACTAACCTTTATGCTGAAGGTGACCACAGTGCCGTTCGCCAGCCCTGCGTAGAGGATTCGCCATCTACTGTGAAGGCAGAGGACCCGGTCTTCCAGCTGTAACTTTTCCACACACTCCCTGGTCTAATAAAAACACACAAAGCCTACTCACCAGAGGCAAATGGCAAAAAGAGCGGAAAAGCAACTCTTTCTGGAAGCAGAGTCTACACAAAATTATTTTTCTAAGGACAATGGATGGCATTTTATTTTGTAGAGGACTCTCCAAGATTCCCCCCCCCCCACTTTGAAATATGAGGCCCCAACCTCCCATTCTGTAGGTACGAATGAAAACAAAAATTCTAGTAATGGTTCCCATGCTTCTAATTTGAAATGTAGAAATTCTGCAGAAAACTTTTACGTTGGATCTCGGTCTCTTAAACTAGTGGCCAAAAATAAAGCAGCAAGTGAGATCTAAAATGGGGGTGTGTCTGCATGTTTAGACTTTAGATGACTGTATTAACCAAATATGTGCTGCCGATTGTCTAGTCCAGTGCCGCCCAAATGCTTCCTTGAACAAGAACCGTGACCGCTGATTTAAATATCTAGGCCAGAACTACTTGGGAAGCTTTTAAAAATATCTACAATGGCAAATTTTACTCACAGTCCCTAAGTTTATAATTCAGTGGGTTCTGGAATCATGTATATATTTTTCTACCTCCTTAGTAAATCCTCATATGTATCCAGGTTATTATTTGATCTGACTTTTAAGAAATTATTCCCATGAATGTCCCAGAACTAGGTTCTACTACCAAGACATATCACCTAGAACCTGGTATAGGACAAGTCACACAGCAAATGTTCAAGACTAAATAACAACTTAAAAAATAATAATAATAAATTTTTTGGGCCTCTCCTCCTTGAGGCTTTGGGGTCTCCTTTCCCTTTGGCCCAAAGAGGCGGTCCAGATAAGCCTGGAGGGCTGCACTGTGAGCGAGGTGGCTTTGTTTTCCTGCCTCAGACAGTCGTCCCCAGGGGGCCTC
>PVJH01008966.1:52571-81991 GCA_004026705.1 Nesogale talazaci
AAAAAGACAGTGAACATGCCCAAAAAGTTAAAATTCATATTGTTTCTGGTAATTCCATGAGGCCCTTTTGTAATTGAATGAAGAAGCTGAATGCTACAAAGCAATAAAAAAAGAACAAAACACCAGCACATATAACACAGGTGAATTTCAGGCACGAGCATGTGCTCAGCAGCTAGGCATAAAAGGATGTACTACTGCCAGGCTACACCATGGGGGTCTCGCGCCCTTACAAAGCCACCTCAGAATGCCGGCAGCCGAAGGGCGAACTGTCTCTGCAGAGAGCCAGTGTCTAAGGCACAGGGGAACCTTTGAGGAGATGGGGAGAGTTTACATTTTTTTTTTTTTTTTGCATCACTGCCTCTGGTGGTCGTGGGCACTACCCAGTGCTGCTCCTGAGAGGCGCCACTGGATTTGAACCGCCAAGCCCGCGGGCCACAGTCCCGCACTCAACCACTTACGCCACTGGGGCTCAATGACAGTTTACATTTCTACTCAGTAACACAAACATATACCTATATAAAAGTCATCACACTGTCTGCTTAAGATGTGCACGCTTCACTATATAAAATCATACCAGACTTAATGTACAGTCCCTCACTCTGCCAAATATTATCTTGTTAAACTCATTTATAACACTGAAAAGTCTTTGAACGCTTTTTTGTTAATTATGTAGGTCAACAATACTGTATCTTTATTTTAATTTGTATTTATTGGCAAAATTACATTATTTTCTTTTACTTTTGTTTGTTTGTTTGGGCATCACTGCCTCTGGTGGTCGTGGGCGCTACCCAGTGCTGCTCCTGAGAGCTGCCACTGGATTTCAATGGTCAAGCCCACGGGCCACAGTCCCACACTCAACCACTTACACCAGCAGGGTTCAGCCCTTCGTTTACTTTTTATAAATCATTTTATTAGGGGCTCTTAGAATAATCCATACCGGGCTGAGCCCCAGTGGCGTAGTGGTTGTGTGCGGGACTGCAGCCCACTGGGACGAAGATTCAATTCCAGCAGTGGGGTTGGGCCTCCTACTCCTACTGCCGGAAAGCAGTGATGCCAAAAAAAAAAAAGAATCATCCATACCATTGGATCAAGCACATTTGCACATGTTGGCATCATTTTAAAAAATATTTTCTTTCTACCTGAGCCCTTAGTATCAATTCTTTTTGTTGTTTTGTTTTTTTGTTTTTTGGGGGTTTTTTGAGCATCACTGCTCTCCAGTGGTGGGAGTAGGAGGCCCAGCCCCACTGCTGGAATTGAACCTCCGTCCCAGTGGGCCGCAGTCCCGCGCACAACCACTATGCCACCGGGGCTCAGCCCAGTATCAATTCTTTTTTCCCTCCTCCCCCACCCTGTTACCCCTTGATAAGTTATAAATTATTTTAATATCTTACACTGTCCACCGACTCCCTTCACCCATGTTTCTGTTGTTTGCCCCCCTAGAGGGAAGCTGTTATACGTCAATCATTGGGATTGGTTCCTCAATTACATTATTTTCTCATGGCTATTTGCTGTTTTCTCTTTTTAAGAAGTCATTTACCAATTTATACATGAACATTTTTGCATTTTTCTCTTCTCAAAGGTAGAAGCTCCTCACTTACTGCCCTGACTCACAGTGCCCCTACTGGGTTCCCAAAGGTATAAACATTTTTAGAAACTGCCTCATCTTCCCCTGGGAAGTGGTTCGTGGGTATAAGCCAGCAAACTAAACTGCAGTTTTAACAGCCCCATGCTTACCCAGCCACACCACCAAGGGTCCTTCAAGTTCCTACAACCTATGTGATTAATCTTGTGCCTACCTTACCTGATAGGACTACCCTCCCCCTTTGACTTCATATTTTATCTTGTCAAAATTTGTGGGTATATATTTTTTAAATTATCTCTTCTCTAAGGTATAATGAATTTACATCATCCAAACGAAATGTACATTACATGGAGCTGGGATAAAGGGCAGATACACACAACCACTATGATAATCAACTTTTTAAAATGTTTTTTGTTTGTTTGTTTATTTGTTTTGAGGGGGGTTGGGCATCACTGCCCTCAGGTGGTGAAAGCAGGAGGCCCAGCCTTTGCTCTGTGGAGCTGGAATTGAATCTCCGTCCCAGTGGGCCGCAGTCCCGCGCACAACCACTACGCCACCAGGGCTCAACCCGATAATCACCTTTCAGAACATTTCCACCATCCCCCCAAATTCCCTTACACCATTTTCCCTGTAAATTCCCACCACCATTCCAGGCAATCATGAAAGGAACTAGAGCAGAGAGATGAAAAGAAAGAAAGTTGCCAGGACCTTGCTGGGATGCTTCATCAATGGCAACTGGAGACCCTTCTGGTTTCTCTGCACCCACTCACCTTAATACTGTAGCAGTGGATAGTGTGATCACTGGAACCAGTGTACAGGGCAGCATTCTTCCCGGAGGTCTGAGTAACCAGGAGGCAATTGACTTTGGAGGTATGGCCTTCGAAGACACCTATGCATTTCCGACTCTGAAGTCCAATACAGATCAGGTTATTACATGTAAGAATCAGAATAGGAAATGCATTTTGACCACAAAAAGATACTAGAAATACTCTTCACTCTTGTGTCTTCAATGCCAAACCCCGTAGCTGACCCACAAAAGGTGTTTAGTGACACTGGTTTTCTAAATGCCCCTCAAGTAGTCATATGTATCAAAACCACCACATGGCTATTAAATAGGCAGAATCAAACCAAACACCATTTCGGGCAATTCATTAGATGGTAGATTGATTTTTGATTGATTTTTTTAAATGTGTGTGGCAAGGCTCTCTAACATATGGACCAAGGACTAATAAATCCCACAGTTAGGTTAAGTTTCTGCATTTGATCAATTACGTGTGAGAATGCTCCAAAACATTCAAAGACATGTCAGGTGTCCTGACCTGCTCAGGTGGTCCAGCTGTGGTTCCAAAGGGACCCAAGTGTTACTTATACGTACATTTTGAGATCTATTAGAATATATGAACGCATACATCTCTTACAATTTAAAGGTGACCTCCCAAATGTTAGTCTTTCTTACATTTCATGAATTCATGGCTTCTTTTCTTCCTTCATTTCTGTTGTCCCTCATGTTATTAGGCTTAAAGACCTATTGCCAAGACAATTTTTGTTTTAAGCCCATCACCTAACTTCACTGATATTAACGTTTTTTATTTTGTGGGCATCACTGCCCCCTGGTGGGAGAAGGAGGCCCAGCCTTGCTCCTGGAGAGCTGCTGCTGGATTTGAACCTCCAACCGTGTGGGCCGCATTTCCGCACACAACCACTACGCCACCGGGGCTCAGGCCCGATATGAACTCTTTCAAATACTTTCGTGGTGTTTTTTTCAGACTACATAGTATCTCTAAAATGCTTTGGCTATACTTAGCGATAACTGGCTTGATAGTAACCAAATTCAACACTCAAAAATTTCATTCTATGAAAGCTGAGAGCAATGAGCATCAGGTCACACTAACTCTGGGGCAAGGGAAAAGTGTCGCTCTCTTTAATAACTTGGACTTTGTAGCTTTCTCTCTGTCGGGAGAAATGCCTGCTGTGATGTTGTCATTGGAGCCCTGGTGATACAATGGTAAGCACTGGGCTGCGATCCACAGGGTCACAGCAGTCCAAAACCACCAGCAGCATCGTGAGAAGAAGAGTGGGCTATCGAGTCCGGAGTTAGTCAGTCTCAGAAGCCCGCAGGCGATGGCGACGCGTCGGCAGTGACTCAATAGCAGTGAACGTGGCAGGTAGCTGCTACCACATCACACCGCTTCTGACTCGCAGCAACAGAGCAGAACTTTCAGGAAGCATCTTCACTGATCTTACTGCCAGGATGCCTCTGGGTGGTTCTGAACTGTCAACCTCTTGGTTAATGATCCAGTGCTTAACCACTGCGGCACTCATGGAATCTCTCCTCCTCTAGCCCCTCTCCAATAGTCATTCTGCTCCTCCTCTGCAGTGTAGCAGCTAGGACGCTGACCCCGTCATCGACTCCACGGGAGTCTATGGACTAGTCTGCCGAGCCCAAGCCCGCCGTCCCTCTGGCTCAGGGGAAAATGCTTGAGACTTTTTGGATGGTGGGCTCCTGGCAATGATCTTGTGAGCAAGAGGGGAACAACTGTAGGAAAAGGCAGTATCAGAGAAGCAGGGAAGGCGGAGAAACAGAAACAAAACCTTAAGTGACAATGCTGAGTTGCTTACTCAACTGCATCTGAAGTCCATCTAAAGTAAAGTGACCAGATTTTAAGTGGGACATCGCTGGCCAGGTGCAGGGAGGAGAGGGGGTCTTGATTAAAAATTTGCTCTAGGGGCTGAGCCCCGGTGGCGTAGTGGCTGTGCGCGGACTGCGGCCCACTGGGACGGAGGTTCAATTCCAGCAGTGGGGCTGGGCCTCCTACTCCCACCACCGGAGAGCAGTGATGCAAAAAAAAAAAAAAGAAAAAAAATTGGTCTATATGGAGCAATAAAAATTTTCATAGAATGCAAAAATAGCATTGCAATATACTTATTTCAATTTTAAAATGATAAAGGACGTGGTCAAATTGTTAAAAAGCGTGACATCTGGTCACTTTATGTAAAGCCCACCCCTACCCTGGACAACCAATGTTGTGAATTCACAGTCCCCTGGAGGGACAGGATCGAACTGCCCGATAGGGTTTCCTAGGCTGAAATCTTTTGTTTGGTTTGGTTTGGTTTGGTTTGGGGGGCAGGAATCACTGCCCTGATGGGAGTAGGAAGCCCAGCCTTGCTCCTGGAGAGCTGCTGCTGAATGTGAACCGCCAACACTGTGGGCTACAGTCCCGCACACAACCACTGTGTCACCGGGGCCCTAGGCTGAAATCTTGATGGGGGCAGATCATCATCAGTCTTCTTCTCCCGTGGGGTGGGTGGTGGATTCAAATCATGGACCGTAGGTTAGCGGCAACATGCTTAACCACCAGGGCTCTTTTTTTTTTTTTTTTTGGGGGGGGGGATCACTGCTCTCCGGTGGTGGGAGTAGGAGGCCCAGCCCCACTGCTGGAATTGAACCTCCGTCCCAGTGGGCCACAGTCCCTCACACAACCACTACGCCACCGGGGCTCAGCCCCAGGGCTCTTTAAAGTATCCTTTTTATTAAGAGTCTAGGCAAGACCCTGGGTAGTACAACCAGTTACTGTGCTCAGATGCTACATGGAAGCTTGGCTGCTGGAGTCAACCGAGTGATGACTGAATAAAAGCCTGGCAACCTGTGCCCTGAAGCTCAGCCCCTGGAGACCCTGAGCACGCTGCTCTGACACACACACACGAGTCACCCTGAGGCAGAGGCCACGCTGCCCCAACTACTGGTTCTTAAGAACGGTTTAAGGGAATGCGGGCTGGATTCTCTGTACCTTGCAACCCAACCCAACCTACTCAAACTAACCACCTTACCACTCCTCCACTTACCACCAGATGATAAACCCGGACCGTTTTATCTGCGGAACAGGTATACAGTAAGTTTCCAAATATCTGAATTGCATTCACTGCCGCGTGGTGCCCCTCAAAGCTCCCTTCTGTGGGCTTATCATCATCTCCTGGCTCTGAGGATATTTCTAGAAAAGAAGAATATGTTTCAGAGATGGCTGCGAGAGTTTGGAAATAAATCAGTTAGAAAACCGAAATCATTATATAATACAGCAGTGCCAGGGTTAAACTAAAAGATCTCTCTAAAAACCTGCTTTCCTAAAAAACATCATGCTTTTCATTAGTCATCTTCCTCAGGCAGTTTCAAAATAAGATGGCTTTTCATTTAGGGAAAACAGTAATTAAATGTGAGTTTTTAAGCGATACCTCGAAGGTATCTGGTCTTCACACTCAGTCTCTACCCTGCCACTGGATGTTTCTCTCAGCACTCCCTTCTCGAAGAGACTACTCCTGGAGCCAATATACATTACACCACCTAGCTGAACATGCGGCGACCATGTGACAACGAGGGGGGTTTAAGCAGCAGAAAAGCACAGACGCACAGCTGTGTGCCAGAGCAACTTCTTGCTGATGACAGGCTCCCCGCTCCCACGACGTGGGGTGGAACCCTGGCTCTAATACACGGTTCACTGAAATAAAATATGGTTAGCTGAAGTAAAACAGAACCATCAAATACCTGAGGAGTTTTTTGATCCTTTCATGGAGGAGATCACAGTCTGGGTTCCTGCCACGCTGGAAAAGAAACACAGAGGAGTCTCAGCATCTGTGTGAGCAGGAGAGGCCGGGGAAGCTAAGCTTCCTGACTCAGCACAGGTTTTTAATACGAGGGCAACGTACTCATTATAGCGGAGATCAGTTCTTCTGCCCGCAGTTTCGACATGATGGGGAATAAAAGGAGGAAATATTTCTCGAGTCAAAGGGGGCAAAGATCTGATCTCCAGTGCTTCCATCTCCCCAGAACTTTCAAAAACACAAATTTCATTCATAACAAGAGGCCTATTTTAAAGAGAATGCGAGCAGCAGCAGTAATGGCAGCAGCCATTCGGCAGAAGCCACTGTGACTGGACCAACAGCCTTACCTGACAGGGATGCCGTCCTTGTAGCGAGTGCCAATCTCACTGGTAGAGCTAACCTCATCGCAGCCGGATCGAGCGGCTTCCAGTGGGTTTGGCTCTGGGGAGTTCCAGGCGTCCTTTCTTGATGGGCTGTCTGGTTTCTCGTCTCCAGACTCTGAAGAATCAATGGCCACCACTTCTAGCTGGGGGTTCGGGATCTCCAGCACCTCCAGAGACGAGTCGCTGCCTGGCTCCTCTCTGACGCTCCCTTGCTCCTGGGCAGCGCTGGCCTCCTCTCCCCAGGTGGACGTCGTTACTTTCCCTGCTTTGGCTAACTTCCCAGCCTTTGCTCTCCGTACAGGCTTGGCAGTAAATACCTCCTGCTCAGTGTCACTGTTCTCGGGAATGTGGGCCGCCCGTAGACTTTTCTTCTTCCTGAGTTTCTTCTTCTTCTTGTTTCCCCTACTTTCAGCTGATGTCAGAGTGGATTCTGCCTGCTGCTCAGGCTGGTCGGCTGGAGAGTGGAGCTCCTTCTCCAAAGGGGTTTCTGAAGCAAAGGACAATCTTGGGAAAGAACTGGTACAGGCTTCCGAACCACTGTTGCCTTTGGCTGGCTCCTCCCCTTCTCTGTGTAGGTGAGGAAGAGCTGTTGACTGGGAAGAAAGGGAACTTTCTCTGTTTCTTGTATGTCCTTGCTCCGCAGAAAGCTCCACTCCGTGGCTTGCCTCATGGAAAGCCTCTGTTAGCTCTGACAAGGGCAATGCTGCTGTGATGGCTGGGAAAACTGGACAACTGTCACTGATCTCTCCTGAGTTGAGAAGAGAAAAATTATTGCATCTTTCTTTGTGTCCATTATGTACAATCACAGTCTGCAAATTATTTATCCCTGAGTAAGTTGTTACCAAACCGTGAAGCTTCCATGACTGGTATGGCCTTTAACTCCCCCCACCTCACTCACCTTTCCAAAACCGGCATATATCTCTGAATATTTTCCCTTGCACAATCACACACAGGCTTATTCCCTGCAGGTCCTTTTGCTTTCTTATGTTAAATATCAATGTATTTACCAGTTTTATTCTTAGTGGACACATAACCATCTACTCAGGTGCAGCACTTTCACCTTACATCATTTTTTTTGGGGGGGGGGGGGCATCACTGCCCTGGTGGGAGTGGGAGGCCCAGTCTTGCTCCTGGAGAGCTGCTGCTGGATTTGAACCTCCAACCCTGTGGGCTGCAGTCCCGCACTCAACCACTAGGCCACCGGGGCTCAGGCCCTACATCTTGTTTTTATCATACAATTCACCCCACTGCCATGGAGTCGGTTCTGAGTCATAGCAACCCCAGAGTGTCTGAGACTCCACACTTGTACAGGAGTAGAGCGCCTCCTCTTCCTCCAGTGAAGTGGTGGGTGGGGTTGAACTGACAGCCTGATAGCTGGCAGCCCAACAACGAAACCACAGTTCCACCATGGCTCGCATACATCACCTGATTTAGCTATACACCAGCAGTGTAAAAGTCAGCTCACTTAAAAATGCTTCCTTTGACTTAGCTGTTTCGTGACTACGAATTTAAACTGTTGAAATAATCACAGGTTTACTAAGAGACATATAATGGAGTGTTATATCCAGATTACGCAACTACTCAAATATTATTCAACCAGAAAAATAAAAACTGTTTTAAGCCTTTTAATGACACATGAGAACAGACTTCTATACATCATCCACTTTTGCTATACACCAGCAGAAGTCAGCTTACTTAAAATAGCTGCTCCCTTGATTCCGCTGTTTCGAGTCTAGGAACTGAAACTGTTGAAATAATCACAAACGCGCTCAAAGACATATGACGGAGTGTTATTAACGTTTCTATATAAACACAGACACACACACAAGTGAAGATTCCAGAAAAACAAAATAACATATTTACAGCTTCCCAAGCTTTTACAGTCATCATGAATTGCTTTTGTAATCAGAAAGAGAAATCAAAAACTCTTTGTGAAAATTACCTCCCAAAAGTTACTAAAATGCATCATGGTGACATATTTTTAAAACCTTGCTCATATAAAACTAGCTGCAAGTCCAATATGAAAAGATAATGCACATTTGGTAGAGCTGCCCATAGATGAGTGTTGACGCTGTCACTGACCGGGCAGCCTGCGTCCCACGGAATGAAAGGCTTTGGGTTCAGCACCGTCCTCAGGCTGTTGTGAACTGAGCCAAGGTGAGCCAGGGATCTGCACTGACTGATTTCTAGAAGTCGACTGCCACGCCTGTGTCCTAGTCTGTCTCAGTCTGGAAGCTCCCCTGAAGCCTGCTCTGCATAACAGCAACACACAGCCCTCCGCTGACTGAAGGAAGGCAGTTGTGCAGGAAGTACCCTGGCTGGGACTCACACCTGGATAGCAAATCCAGGTAATTTTTCCAACTGTTTGTTTTTCAAGAAATCACACAATGCCAGTGTTTGTTTGTTGTCTGCTTTTACTTCATTTTCAATACAGCACCACTCTGGTTATGCTAACTTCCAACAGGATTTAAATGGATTAGAAGTTATTTTCAACCACTAACCTGTCATTTTATAAAATACAAATCCTAACTACTTCTCAAAACCACCCAACTTCCTATGACATGACTTCCACAATGGTCACCTGCCCCTCAAGCTTGGATTTGACAATGAAGTTCAATCATTAATCTCGGAAACTGGCCAGCCCAACTTGAACCCCACATATCTCAAAAAAGTCAGATAAATTCTAAACCAATCTCTCAGTGAACAGAGTCTTTGGGTGCTAATAGAAAGTCAAGCTCAGTTATCCTGTACTAGAGGAAGTTACTGAAATGTTTCAATAAAAAGTGTAATAAACTGAGTTTCATTTATTTATTTATTTCACATGAAACAACTTTACATCATGAATACAAAATTGTCCTAGTAACGCTATCAGAGAAAAAAGCTTACATACTATTAGTCTGCGGGGCTTCCTTGGGCACACTGCCAGCAGGCCCCTGCGGCACAGCACTCACACCCTCGTCACGCTCAGGAGACATGGGCTCTTGCTTAATCTGAACCGATGAGTCGGGAGCGGGGATGCTGCCAGGGGCTTGGAAAGCAGGTGTGGATGACGGAGACACGTGGGACGAAGGCGGAGGGTCGGGGAACACTGAGAAGAAGGGAGCAGGCAGCAGCGTGGCAGCAGCAGAGGTTTGCGGTCTACCGTTCCTTTGTTCTCGCGACAGGCTACAGGGAGCCTGATCGGGGTGCTCAGAAGGTTCGTACGTTTCTACGGCAGGAATGAGGCAGACACAAACACAAAAGTGTTACCTGCAAAGCCACTCATTTTGGAGTCAATTTCCAAGAAATAGGAGATGACTTAAAATTAATAAATGTATCAGATATTCATGAGCACAGATAATCTAAGATCCACATCACACCCACACCTGTGTATAGGCAGGACAAGCATTGACATCCTCTCCTGACCTCGATTTTACAGGATTTATCCTAAAAATCATTCAAGTACTAATAAGAGGGTCAATCTAAATGTATGCCTTTTGGTTCCAACCCTGATGTACATGTTTCCTAACAGTGTTCTGTTCCCAGTGGTAAGTATTTTAGAGAGTATGTCATCTCACAGGTCTGTGACCATGAACCTTCTAGAATCCAATGAACTGAATAAGGCGACATGGGGGGAAAGTCACCTTTTCATTGCTCTCCATAGAAACTGAGATACTATATAAAGTCTTAAAGACTATCTCTTAATACCTTGCAATCCCTGTAGAATCTGTATTCTGTGGGTCCTCAGGGCACTCATCTCCATAGTAATCTAAAAAGAAAGTATGGTGCTTGTTAAGTATTTGAAAATCCAGCTGGACGGAGGATCGGCTTTCAGTAAACATTCCATCTACTGACCTGCTGTTTGAGCATAAGGAGCCGCTGGACCTCAACATACGCTGTCTGCAGTGCTGCCCGCGCTTGCAAAAGGTTGTTATCCATGCACTGCAAGGATTTGCTTAGCTCTTCCTCCCTCAGCGAAATATTCAACAGCTGGTCAACCTGAGAACGTTCTGTAAAAGAAGTCAGAAAGCTTTGCTTAATGCTAGAGATCTTCCCTTTACTTACACAGTTCACCAAAAAAAAAAAGGAAGGATGGAAACGAGTCACTGGAGACCAGCAAATCTCACCCACCAGATTGTGAGCTCTGACACTAGCAGAGGTGGAGAGCTGTGAGAGTCTAGTGGCAAGGCGGTTTCCACAAGTACCACCACTTACCACTGTCACCACTTCACCCTTCCAGGTGAAGTCTGTCTCAGGCACACCAATGCTGAGGTTTCAGTCCCTGCTTCTCCTGTATACATCGTGCTCATCACTAAATGCTTTTGCCTAGATTGGGCCTCAAACATCAACTACTTACACTTTCCTCCAGTCCGTGTGGAGGACTGTTGCTTCAAACTGTCAGCTCACTTAAAATGGCCCTCTTTATTAGAGGCTTACTGAAGAAAACACAGATTTAAATGAGCGCATTTAACTGATTTTTAATAAAATGTCCTACTACGTGTATCCAATTAACAGATTTATATTTCTCTTTCACATCCAGTATCCCTCCATTCCTGTCTGCTCCATTCCAGACTCACATATTCAACTACCAACTTGGTATCTCGAACGAGCTATCTCCAAGGCCGGTGAAGTCCAGGCATCCAAAGGGCATGTGCAGCTTTCTCTGCCCTCAGTCTCTTCCTCTCAGAGTGATGCTATTGTCTATCTAGCTGTCTCAGCCCAAACCAGGGGTCATCCCTGACTCCCTCCTACCTTATCTTCACACATAGGAGCCTACAGATCACCCAGACACTTCCAACACTGGTCCTTAAGCTGGAACTGGGTTCAAGCCCAGGGAAAGCAAGTCATCAAAGTCCATCAGTGAGGGAGCCACTTTAAGACCACCTCTTCTTAGACCTCTTGGTTATAAAGGACAAGATGGGATAAAACTTTTACTAAATGGCATACCTTCATATTATAAAATGACCCAATTATCACAAGATGTCAAAGGGACCAGGTATCAGGCATCAAGGAACAAAAAAATTGTATCACTGTGAATGAGGGGGAGTGTGGAGTGGGGACCCAAAGCCCATCTGTAGGCAACTGGACATCCTCTTACAGAAGGGTTGCGGGGAGGAGAAGAGCCAGTCAGTGCAGTGTAGCATGATGAAACCTACAACTCTCCTCTAGTTCTTCAATGCTTCCTCCCGCCCACTACCATGATCCCAGTTCTACCTTACAAATCCGGCTAGACCAGAGAATGTGCACTGGTACTGATAGGAAATGGAAACACATGGAATCTAGGACAGATGATCCCTTCAGGGCCAGTGTTGAGAGTGGAGGGAAGATGGGGTCGAAAGGAGGAACTGATTACAAGGATCTACATAGAACCTCCTCCCTAGGGAACAAACAGAAAAGTGGGTAAAGGGAGACATCAGACAGTGTACGATATGACAAAATAATAAAAACTTATAAATTATCAAGGGTTCATGAGGGAGGGGGAATCAGGGAAGGAAGGGGAAATTGAGGAGCTGATACCAAGGGCTCAAGTAGAAAGCAAATATTTGAGAATGATGATGGCAACAAATGTACAAATATGTTTGAGACAATGGATGTACGTACGGATTGTGATAAGAGTTGTATGAGCACCCAAGAAAATGATTTTTTAAAAAGAGACCCAATTAGACCTCCTACCTTTATAATCCAATTTGTCCTAAAGATACAGTTTACAGGCCTATGTGGCAACTTAGTTTACAGGTCTATGTGGCAACTTATATTTCTTTTCTTTTTTTTTTTTTTTTGCATCACTGCTCTCTGGTAGTGTGGGAGCTACCCAGAGAGCTGCTGCTGGATTTGAACCGCCAAGGCCGCAGGTCGCAGTCCCGCACTCAACCACTTATGGCACCGGGGCTCAGCTGCAACTTATATTTCTAATACAGCTAGACCTGGAGATAATATGAAATCAAAACTTTATCTGTCCTTAAGCAAAACAATGTCAAAAAACTGGTAAGTGAAGTGTATGGCTGGCAAAATCTATATTCTGTATCCCGTGAGGGCAGGCTGACTTGCACTGAGACCATCTTTGTCAAGAGGAAGGGCACCATACCTTTTTTCCCTTTAATTTTTCTTCGCTTATTTTTTCTCTCAAGACTTGGGAGTTCAGGAGATGATCCATCCTGTGGAGATAAACAAAGGTATCAAAGAGAACGATATTAAGTATGTATAGATTATTGACCAGTAAAGAGCCCAATAATTCAGTAGTTAAACTTCTGCAAAAAGTTGTTGGCCTTAAAACCCTATGGAGCAGCTCCCAGTAAAATGATTTATTAAAAAATTTTAAAAAGGGGCTGAGTCCCGGTGGCG
Source organism: Nesogale talazaci (assembly GCA_004026705.1). Taxonomy (NCBI): domain Eukaryota; kingdom Metazoa; phylum Chordata; class Mammalia; order Afrosoricida; family Tenrecidae; genus Nesogale; species Nesogale talazaci. Next base: position 65,451 of record PVJH01008966.1, read on the forward strand.
TAGTGGTTGTGCACGGGACTGCGGCACACTGGGACGGAGGTTCAATTCCAGCAGTGGGGCTGGCCTCCTACTCCCACCACCAGAGAGCAGTGATGTCCAAAAAACAACAACAACAAAAATTTTTTTAAAAGGGGGTGGAAAGAGGTGTTTATACCAAGGATTGAAGTAGAAAATATTTTGGAAATGAAGACGGCAACATGTGTACAAGTATGCTTGATACAAATGATGTATGGAATGTTATAAGAGCTATAAGAGCCCCCAATGAAACCACTGAGGGTAAAAAAACCCATGGAGTTCTACTCCATCCCATAGGATCGCTATGAATCAGAGTCACACTGGGGTTTTGTGGTTGTTTTTCTATCCAGGAGCAGAAAAAGAATCAAGCCCAAGATAGTCAGGCATTATCTTTTACTGTTGTTAATTTCTATGACAAGATATTAGATGTGTCATGCACAGGATACAAACTCAAACATTTGTTGAATCAATGTTATCTGAGGGGAAGAAAATTAAAAAAGAATCAAAAGTACCTTCCTCGCATCCTAGAGATTATAACCCCAAACCAAACTCACTACCATGAAGTCAATGCTGGTGTGTGTCTGAGAATGAGTTGTTCATGGGAGCACAAAAGCCCAGTCTCTCTCTCTGGAACTGCGGGTGGTTTTGAACTGTACACCATGTTGGTCAGAGCCCCACTCATAACTACTCTACCAGCAGGTAGTATAGTTTATATGAAAATGGATTTAGGCCAACCAGAGCACTTCGGTGAAGCAGGATATAGATAAAAGTATGAACAAAACAGTAATATATACACCTGATTCCATCTTGGTATAGTTTCTACTTTAAGCTTTCAAAAAGAAAGCCTTAAACAAATAGTTAAATTATTCCAAGATAAAAGTTTTGTCATAGGACAATCTCTAAACTTGGGGGGAGGGGAGGGGAGACTTCAAATTATCCAACAATTTCCCCTATATGACATCCAGGTCGAAGCAGCAGATTGGAATCTGACCATAGGTCTAAAACACTTGTTGCTTACTACTCTGCTATACTGCCTGAGTATTAAAGGACAGAAACTGTCTGTTTTCTCACAGTGCCATATTCCAGACATGCAACTCTATTCAGAAGGGGCTTCTGGCTAATAAGAGAGATGCCAGAAAAGAAGTGGTGACCAGTGAAGGAACAGATTATAAAAGGGCCAGACTGGGTACTCGAAGGACAAAAGAGGACACAGTAGCAGACACCTGAAATGCTTCTAGGACGACATACAGGTAGTGCACTCTAACAGGACTAAAACCATCTTGCATTAAACCTCGCTGCCCTGAGGTCCACAATCATATATATCCTACAACTGCACCACGAGCGTGCGTTTCTGCAGTAGCAGTGCAGAACGCAGCAAGAAAACAGATAAAGTTACAGCTGAAGATGTGGCTCACTCCCGGATCAAGTGATACACCACCCTCACTGGCTTGGAGACTAGTTTTAGAGGTGACTTCATATTTTCCGAGTACTGTACATTCACATTAGATAACCTCTAACTTAGTAGAATTACTCAGGGAAAGAAGTCAATAGGCTGAGAGTAAGAGATTCAACAATTCCTCTAAGCCAGCCACACACGTCAGGGAAGCCATCACACCGCTCATTAGCAGACAATCACGACCTCAGGTGCTGCAAAAAGCACAGGGAATCATACTCACTCCGGTGGCTCTGCGCTTCTTTCTGACACTCTGGCCGTCGTTCTGTTCCGTACCCGACGTGCAGCTGCTGTCTGTGGCTGCGTCCACCAAACTGGAGTTCACAAGGGCTAAAGAGGTATTTGATGAGTGGCCCTCCCCCTTGCTCTCTTGGGCGTTCTGATTTTCTGAAGGTGGTGTAGAACTCTCCCGGCTGCTTGGGCCTTTTGCCAAGTGCATCCACGGTATTGTATAGTCAGAGGGTAATTGTGTACTATGACGCCTTCGGGTAGTCACATTTTCAGTCATTTCACCTACTCGTAGGGAAGCAGCCATAGGTGTTGTTTCCTGTTTAAAGGTCTCGGTGGCTTTCTGACCCTGGGCAGCTCTCAGTGAGTTACCGGGTAAAACCATCTGCGGGGGCTCATTCCCTCTGCTGCCATCTTCCTCACTGAAGAAGCTATACACAGGGGCCCTGTCCATGATCACGCTGCTCTCCGACAGGCTCCGCTTCCTGGTCAACCCCGGCGGGGAGGGGATGGAAATACCTTCCCACTGGAATCCTTCTAGATTGGACAGGTCAGGCTCCCCATCCAGATCCAAGACTTCTTGCTCATTCTGAACCAGGGGCACCATTTCTATGCCAAACCTTAAGAAATAAAAAAGGGGGGAAAGCATAACTCAGATATAGTTTGGGAGGGGGTGGGAAGGGCGTTTATAATTCAGACATGGACAGGGTGGTGGCAGTTACGGTGTCAGCCATTAAACACCAGAATTCCAAAATGAGTAAAATGGTTCTGGTCCTTTACAGTTCACAGTCTAATAGAGAGAGATTGGGTATAAAGTAAATAACTGCAGAATATGACAAAGGCTTTATTACGAGATCTGTACACAGCTATGAGAATGCCTTTGAAAGAGTGGTAAATAAATTTGGGCTTTATTTACTACAGAGCTCTAAACAATAATAATAAATGCGTAGTCTTAAAGCAGCAAAGAAACCAATGTTAACAACAATAATATACACTTTTATTGGGTGTTCATAAGCAGCAGGCACTTTGCTAAGCCTTTGCAGGTAATAACAATATATGAGAAAGTGATCAACAAAAACGACTCAAGTATTTCCACACTGATAGAAACGTCTGTCCCCTCAGCCTGGAGGGCTGTGTAAGTAGAATGCAGAGCTGTGGCTTTCCAGCAGCACGCCTCTGCTGAACATCGCTCTACCAGGCAGAACGGCCCAGCCCAGTACCTCCATACAAGATGAAAAGCACACGAACGACACAAGTGTTTACCATAACCCATTTTTGATCGGAGTCCACACAGAAGGGTAACTATACTAAATAAAAGGCAACCAGGACAGCTAGACTTGAAAGTTACACCACTCATTCTACACTTTACACCTAGAACCAGAGAGATGGATTTACATACTGTTAGACGCTGTCAATTGATGGATCTCAGATCCCATCCCCACCCTACCCCCCAGTTTTCCCCATTTTCTCTCTCAGAAATAGCCGTGCCTCTTTTTAACCTGAGTCCTCTGCCAAGAAACATTTCCTCACAGGTTAGCAGGCACTCTTTGTAGTAAATATATTTACACCAGACTTCTACAATGTGTGTATTGTGTAATCATTTAATTAAATGTAACAAGTAGAATTCTCATGGCCATGGTGAAGAAAGGAAAAGTTTGAAAGGAAAAAAAGGGACCCACAGATCACAAATGCTCGGGCAGATGGAGAGAGAGGGAAAAGCAGCACACACCTGGGTAAGCCTTTGCCCAGCTCTTGCTTTTTCTTGGTTACTTGCTGAATGACCTGTTCCCAGTTGACATTTCTCCGAGAGGCATTCAGAATCTGCCTGAGGGTTGGCTTGAGGCCAGACTCCTTCTCGGCCTCACTGCGCCGGTGCCCGCTGACATTGCGAATGCGGCGGGCGCTGTTGAGGTTTGGCTCGGGCAGGTGCGCTCCGGTCTTGCTCTTCAGACTGATGTGCCGGGTCAGATCTCGCTGGAGAGAGGCGGGAAAGCCCAGCTTACTTAGTTCGGGCAGGAGAGGGCCGGAAGGCTGCCCTATATCACTTTTTTGAAGCTCGGCATCCAAGCTGGTACCTTCAAAGTCTTCGGGGTCATACGAGGCGTGACATTTAACAGGGTCTTCACCCTGTGCATCCTCCAGAGAGGTCTTCAGGTCAAGCAATAAGCTGGAGTGGGGACTGCCTGCAGGTGCCATTTGTAACTCAGATTCTTTCTTGTGAGCTGTGGAATTACCTGGGGAGCTGGAGAGCTTTCTGGATGGTTTCAGGGTCTGGCCAGCCCCTTCTTTCTCATCATCAGGATGCATGCTGCAGGGTAAGACTTCTGGGGTAACAGAGGCCGGGCTTCTGATTTGGGTTCCGTGCTTTTCAGTGTCGGACATCACTCTGTCACTTTCATCTTCTAAGGTGTGGGCCTGAAGCTCAATCTTCAAAGGCCCCTTTTCAGACTCCTCTACATTCCTACTTGCTTTTGCATAGCTCCTGGTCCTTTTCAATGCAGTAAGTGATGGCTTTTGCACTGGCTCATGACACTGTGCCATCTCTTTGGCGTTTTGTAATGGATCACTTACATTTTCACCACTCTCCCTTTGCGCACCAAGTGTGCTCTTACCCCCTTTTAACACACTGCGCAATTTAGACGTGTATGAACTATGCTCCTCTTCTGATAGGGGCTTGTTCGAGGGGTTTGCCTGTTCTCCAGGAAACAGAGAATGAGTCTTGGTGCTTTTGGAGGGATTCTTTGGTTCGTGTTTCTGAGGACTCGACATAGGGCCCGGAAGTGGCACGTGTACAGATTTCAAGGATGGCATCTTACTGGAAGAGTTATGCTCTTGATCTGGCTTTTCTGTGATGGGGCAATCTCTTGTCACCTCATAAGAGGCTGTGCAGTCCGAAGAGGCTTTGTGATGAAAAGATTCCGTATGTGTTTCAGTTTGTGTTCTCAGCAGAGAGGGGCTAGCTGTCCCTTCAGTTGGGGGCTCTTGTGCTCCTGCAGCTGTCGGGTTCAACTCACACGGGAGCTTCTTTGCCTTCTCTGGCTTACTCCCAGTGCACTCTTTCAGCCGTGACTGTGAATCCACAGTCTTCTGGTAAGGGTAAGGTGTCCAGCGACGTGCCTTCTCCTTTGCTCCACCTCCATTCTTTCCACCAGTTCTGGGAGCCATGATGTCGGTTTGTTTAGGGGCTGGACTTTCCAGATGCTCAAAATTGAAGTCAAATAAAGCTTCTGAAGAAAAATTATCATTCGCAAACCCTTCAGGAGACGGATATGTGGCAACTGTGCTGACTTTGTCATTTTCTGGCCGCTGACAACTGTATCTCTCTTGGTTGTATTTGTTGGATTTATTAGATTTCTTGTTCCGTAACATCGGCATGTCTTCCATTTGACAGTTAGAATTTCTGTTTCTGCCTGGTTGAAATTTGTCTCCGGGGCCATTGTAATTCCAACTATTTGTACCACGTACACTGGATTTCCAGTTTCCGTTACCATTATTCATATGCCAACTGGAAAAGCCACCTGTCCCTTCAGCATGCCAACTGGAATTCCTTCCTGTGCCACTATGATTCCAATCTACTGTCCCACTGTTTGAATGCCAACCACCTCCAGAATTGCTATGATTGTGAAACCAGGCTGAGGAGCCTCCTCCAACTCCCTTATGCCACCCGGAACATCCTCTCTGTCCACCACTATTTCTCGAAGAATGTGCAAAGCTGTTTTTCCGAGGATTACTAAAGCCATCTTTCTCCCATTTCCGATCCCGCAGAGGGGGTCCGCGATGGTGCCACGCTGGCTGACCATAACTCTCTCGTTCTTGGTATGGAAATCGGTCTTCCCGTCTCCACGGGGGTCGTCTATCTTCAGGGTTTTTTTCTTGGCTGCTACTGGAAGCTTCATCTTTCCTGGAAGAAAAAATAGTTTGTCTTTAGTGACTGAGCAATCCTTTAAACCATAACCCAACGACCACCATGACCCCACCCCATTCCTCTTGCTTCTTACTTAGAATATGTAAAAGAAACTATTTTTAATTTTAATTCTAGCTTTCAGATGCTTTAAGTCTTATGCTTACACCCATAGTTTCAATTTAACTTAAAATTAAACATCATCTTCTTTGCCTTAGCATGGACAGGCATACTTAAAAATTGACATATTTGTTCTGTCCCCCTTCACTCCCGGTACTTGCTTCCTTTAATGTTCTTGGATTTTAGTCTCATACCACCCCATTAGAGTTTTCACACTATTCTATTTTATAGGTTATAATTGGTTATAATGGTCATAATAACTATTTTATGTTCAGTTGCCTTTAATATTATTATTTCTCCAATCATAAATCTTTCTGAAAAACACTGCCCCTGAAGAGTTTGTATAGTCATTTTCATAATTAAGCATAATGAGCAAATGTTATTGGTACAGAAAAAACTTTCACATATAGCTCCACTTCGTAAAGGGCTTAAAAGATAGCGGATCAAATGAATGAGGTACACTGCTAACACATGCCATTGCTGTGGAGTGGGTTCCAGCCCAGAGCAACTGTGCAGGCAAAGAGAAGCGCCACATAGACTCCGGGAGCCAGTGGAGCTGTGCACACCGCTGTGCATCTTTCTCCCCCAGAGCACCTGGTGGGTTCCGACTGCCTACGTTTCAGTGACCAATTGAGCACTCAACCACGGTGCCATCACGGCCCCCGTAAGGCCACAGCAGGGTAAGAGAGTACACGGCACGGAAGCACTACCCACAAGAGTGCTGGCCAGGGCTCCGTGAGCTAGAGCAGCGGTTCTCAACCTGTGGGTCACAGCCCCTTTGGGGGTCGACCAGTCCTTTCACAGGGGTCACCTAAGACCATCAGAAACATAAATATTTCACAGCATACGATCACATACTGTTTTGTGGTTAATCACTCTGTTTTAATTATGTTTAATTATGTTCAACTTGTAACAATGAAAATATAGAACTGGGGGGTGGGGGAGGAAGCAAAAATAAAATTTAAAAAAGAAAATACGTCCTGTATATTATTTACATTATTTACATTATGATTCATAACAAATGCAAAATTATAGTTATGTAGTAGCTACAAAAATAACTTTATGGCTGGGGGTCACCACAACATGAGGAACTGTACTAAAGGGCGAGGCATTAGGAAGGCTGAGAACCACTGAGCTAGAGGTTTTTATAAAGAACTATAGTTGTGTGTACTGCTCATTTTAGACAAAACATCTAAGCCAACACTACAGGCATAGGTGTGAAATCATTTTCCTCTACAAAGTGCCTACGCTTGAGCCTAACACGGATTAAAAAACAAAAGCCAGGAAACAACTAGCTAAAATGTATTCAGTTCCAAATGTCAGCCATTTAATGCTACATACGAAATACAAACAATCCCATTTAATTTTTACAATCATGAAACATGTACTCTTATTATTCTTTTCTGATATAAAAACTGATCTTAAATAATCTACTCAGAGTTAAAACAGGCAGAAAATAATGGAGCAGATATCTGAACCTTGGTGTTTGACTCAATAGAATTTATACTCTTAACCACTAGGTCCTGACAGTATGAAAATCCCAAACTTTCTGTGATTTGCCTCTGAACTTGACTTCAGTATTAAACTCAGACTAATTTTAATTCACTTTTTAAAGTTTCTAGTGTCTATAAATTATGGGCATAAATTAGAATCTCTTCCTTTTTTCTAAAGATGGAATTAAAACTTAACTTACCACAAAACCAAGTCTCATTTACCTTATGATTTACAACCACTTTCTAAACAGGAAATCCTACATTGCCAAGTGCCAAGTACTATCACAACCACTAGCAGGAGTTCGATACCACTGTCATTGCTTAAAGAGGGATACAAACGGTTAAGTGCTCCACTACCAGCAAAAGGCTGGCAGTTCAAATCCACCAAGAGAAACCCAAAAGACAGTCCTGGCCATCTGCTTCTGAGAGGCCCCAGGCTTGACAACCCTATGTGGTAGTTGTACTCTGAGCACAGGGCATCGTGAGAAACTGGACTAGACTTGAAGGCAGCTAGCCATACACAGCAACAATAGCTTTCAAGTCTTGCTTCTAAGTAATATGTGACAGCCACGACCGGCCCACTGCCTCGTTATGCTACTATGATGCAGAAATGTGAGAATGAAACAATAAATCAGTCACAAAGTAGAAACCCTAAATCACTGCAAACTGACTAGCTCACAGAGGCAGTAGCAGTCAGCTCAAACCACAACCAAACCAGTAGGCACAATCTACAAGGAGATGGCTTTATAAGCAGGTCACCAAGGAGGCCTCAGGAGATGCAATCAAAAAATAGTAACTATGAGCAGCACGTCTAATTTACTGAGATGCTGTTTTACTGCCTGACTTAATGCTTAGTGTTTGCACAGAAAAGCTAATAATGGCACTAGTTATAAAAACAAAAATAGATGTTAGTCTCTGCGAGGCTCCAACTCCCTAAATGAGAAGCTGGGGCAAACGACAGTGATCCGGAAAGCAGTGAGAATGTCATCTCAAGGACTAAGCCACTTACAATATAAGAACCACACTACGAGCTTCTCACACCAAGAACCTGCTTTCAGGAACTCAAAGTAACTTTTAATATTAAGAAAACAAAAACAACTTTTAATATGAAGAATGAAAAATACTCCTATTTTATATTCAAAGTTTCAAACGAAAAGGAGGTAACTGATATTCAAAGAAGTCATCTTTATAATTTTATCTTAGAACTAGTCATCTTTTTCTCATCTTTTCTTAGGACTTGAAATACTGCCCCCAACTAATAAAGAGTTCCACCTCATTAATTAAACTCTTTAGAACAGTAAAATGCAAAAGTCTGAAATTTTAATGGGTAGCTGTCGACATAAAACAATTCATTATGTTGAAAAACATGCAATGTTCAAAATGATCTTGACACTGTCAGACTTATATAAATTTATTCAAGAAATGTGTATGAGAGCACTTAGATTGAACCACGCACCACAGTAGTCACTGAGCACATTCAAAGGCATTAACAGAAAGATAAAGTCAAATTTAGCAAAAGCACCATATTGTTCACATCAGGCAAAAAAGAGAAATTCCTTCCTTGTGATTTTGGCAAGAAATATTATGTAATTTGTTAAAATGGAGTTTACACATTAAACATAGCTAATTATCAAAAGAGTAAAAACTTCAATCTGTAAAAGGCCCCCCAATAAAATGATCTTTCGTTTTTAAAAAAATCAGGTAAGTTTATGTAGGGCCATACTTAATTTGGGTTTGAAGCAGATTGTACGATTAAATCAAAGATGGACATGTTTAAGTGCCTGGCACATGCTTAAGTGCTTGGCTGGTAGCCAGAGGGATTGGCAGTTCAAACCCACCAGGACCCATCAGCCGCCCTGAGAGGGAGGCGGTGGCGGCATCAGCTTCCATACAGAACAGAGCCTGGGAAGCTCTTTGGGACAGCCCGACATGGTCCCGTAGTGCAGCTGTGAGTTGGAGTTGGAACCACCTGCGTGGCATCAGGTACAGTACAGCCATCCAAGAAAACATCCTCGGACCTTTGGGTGCGTGAGATAGCGGCATCAAGCTAAATTTTATAACTAAGATACATATTCTATTTCTGATGGGCCAGTAAAAAAAAAAAGGCAAAGTCATTACTTACCGACTTTGTTCTTTCCTTTGTTTTATTAACTGGACGAGTTCCTTGTCGAAATAATCTTCTTCTTCTTCCTCTCCCTTTCCACTGTCTTCTCTTTCCTGAGCATCCACATTATCTTTGTGTAACTGGCCAGAAATGTGTTTTGCATATGCAGAGAGACCCACTTCCGTGACCCCGCACACTCGGCACTCATGACTACTGTCCCTAGGGAGAGAGGGAGATGAGGGACATTCAATTCTCCCCACTGGCATGGCACACTCACCAGATCGCTCAGGGTTTCCTCGGAAAGACGATGCACGCTCTGGCCCGGTAAGAAATTGGTGCGCATCAATTTTAATGCTCCTTTCATCACTTTTAGTAGGTTTGCTCTTAAGTTACTTTTCAAATAAATTTAAGATTCTTTTTCAGCAATCAAGAGGCAAGACACTTGGGAATGATGTCACTTGGGAGAAATCTTCTTGAATTGCTGGGCTTAAAATCTTGCCAGAGGAAGCATGGTGAAAGGGGAGGCAGGGCTGGGGGCTCAGAGCACACGGGAGTTGCTCTGGAGCGCGCCCATGGTGCCAGCTGCACTCAGAAAGCCTGGTGACGGAGCTTCATTTAATCTCGGACTCGAGAGCGTTCTCCCAGTGAAAGTGAAGGGGTGGAGAAAAGGGGGTGGCGCAGCCAATCTCCAGTGGGTAACTCAATCGGAACAGCTGGAGCTCTGCCTGGAATGTGAAGATTCCGGACCGAGGGCAAATGACAGGACACTTTTTTGGTCCGATGATGCATGTGGGTCTGCATTCTGCTCACAAGGGTTTATTTTAAAGGGAATGGAAAGCATTTCAGTTGTAGGAAGTTAACAGCTGTGCTAAGCAAATGGTTTCTCACGTTTCAAAAACGTTACAGTTCAGAGACTCAAACTGAGGTTTTCAGTTACGGAAGAAAATTAGACAAACTGTTTTCTTGTACTTTATCTCACACTTGGCCGATTTAAGGAAGCAGAGTCTTGAAACGATGTCCAGAGCCACAATAGCTCAATAATTGAGTTGGGTTATAGCTTCCTGAAATCCTTTCACTAGTTCAGCTGTCAACAGTCATTTGAAACATCTGAAGACCACGGTCACAGGACAGTAAGGCCCACTCAATACTCCAAATCCGCTTACCCTGCTATCAAGTGCCTTGGGTTCAGACTAGTGCTATTTCTGCACTTCCTAGGCCAATCTATAAAGAAGATCTAGTGGTGGAGTGAATTATGAGTTGGGCTGCTAACTGCATGATCAGCAGTTCAAACCCATCAAGGAGAAAGATGAATCTGTCTGCTCCCATACATACTGACAGCCTCAGAGACCCAGAGGGGCAGGCAGTCCTGTCACACAGGGCTGTTTGGAGTAAAAGTTGACTCCGTGGCAGTGAGGTGACAAATCAAAACACAAAATCAACACAGAAAAACAGGCTATCTTTGGCAAGACAAATGGTGCACACACGTTTGTACACACACTCACACACACACACACGTAGACTGGGCTCCATCTTCTCGACCCTCTAACAAAACATCAACAGGATTCATATCAATGAAGCAGAAGAGACCGCAAAACTAATCGCCCTATTTACTTGAAGATGAGATATGTTACCTGAATTTTCATTAAAGTAATTAAGTTGGGCTGAGCCCCGGTGGCGTAGTGGTTGTGCGCGGGACTGCGGCCCACTGGGTTGGAGGTTCAAATCCAGCAGCAAGGCTGGGCCTCTTACACCCACCACCAGGGACAGTGATGCCCAAAAAAAACGAATGTAAAAAAGTAATTATTAACCAACTATGGAGGAAAAGGGGAGAAGCTTCAAGGTGTTTGTGGAGAAATTACACCACGTTTTAAATCTACTTTTCAGAATTAAAAAAAAAATTTTATATTCTATAATTTTTTTTTTAATTTAGGCATCACTGCCCTCTGGTGGGTGTGGGAGGGGCAGGCCCAGCCTTGCTGGTGCTGGATTTGAACCGCCAAGCCAGTCAGCTGCAGTCCCATACCCAACCACTACGCTACCGGGGTTCAGCCCAAGTTTTTCATACTAAATTCAACCATTTGCTAAAGAAAAGACTATTGCTAGGGTGATATGGTATAATCACTCATATAAGGACAAGTATGTTTGGGCCTTTTTGGCTGAGTATTTGGAAAAGAACTTTTCCTTGCTTTGTCAATCATGGAGAACACCTCAGGAAAAAAGCGGGAGAAATGACTAGTGTTCACCTGTTTTTAACTTTGTAACCTTGTATGCTTTAGTGATAATAGAGTCTTTGACATTTTAAATATTTGCATGAACTCTAACTTGGTTTCTTGAAAATATCATTACCTGGCTACCCTGAATATCAGTTATCTTCTAAACCCTCAGAAACATCAGACTTGATTGTCATTGAGTTTTATATCAGACTTACTACATTTATGTTTTTAAATAATTACTCCTGAACCCTTTATCCTCAACCTTTACTCCAGTTTACCTGATGGCCATATTATTTCTCAAGTAATTAAATGTACAATAGCTAATTCCAAAGTGATGTTAATTTAGAACTCAAAACAAGCTGCTTCTTAAAGGAATATATTGGAAAATGAAACAATACCAAAGCTATATATCTCCATATTAGGTAGCATCAGAAAAATGTGAAGACTACAGAAAATCCAGAACATATAATTTATGCAATTATAATTTTTAAATTACATAATGCTATTTGGAATTTATATAATCCCTATAAGGCAATTTTGAATTAAATCCCAAGCTACCAAAATATCTCTTCTCTTAAAGACAAAACAGAAAACCATAGTGACCTTTAAAAAATATTATAGGAATAAAGTTTTTTTTTAATATTATAGGAAGATAATCTAAGGTATTACGAGGACCACACAATACAGAGCAGTGTTTCGAAAATGTCATACAACATGTCTAAGAGTGAGAAGTGCTTCATGGTACTGAATAGCCATCGTACCAAGTAGACAGTATTTGGTATTTAACACCTTTAAAAATAAGCATTCCAGGGCTGAGCCCCGGTGGCGTAGTGGTTGTGCACGGGACTGCGGCCCATTGGGACGGAGGTTCAATTCCAGCAGTGGGGCTGGGCCTCCTACTCCCACCACCGGAGAGCAGTGATGGCCCCCCCCGCCAAAGGAAATAAGCATTCCATTTTTAATTTTAATTTAAGTATACATTTGTGTTCCTTTCAGTTTGAGAACTTTGTTTTCAACTGTTTTAATCAGTAACTGTGAGAGCTGAAGTTTTAAGATGTTTCATTTGTTAAATTTTTTTTATTAAAGACTTCCAACTCATTTTTAGAAAAACGAAACCTATTTTTGGAGGTCTTATTTAAAATAACTTCAAAACTTTTGGAATATTGAGGGTCGTTTGTAAAGGACTGCCCTAAAGTCTCAAGTAGTTTGAAAATCTTATGGCTAGTGTATCCCTAAGGCTGAAAGTGAATCTTGTCATGTTGGAGATTTCTTAGATTAATCACAAAGTTTTTTTATCTCATTGTGTGTATATATTTATTTATGTATACATATACATATATATAAATCTTTAAATACTAACAATTACTACTTTTTTGTGGGTGTGGCATCACTGCCCTGGTGGGAGTAGGAGGCCCAGCCTTGCTCCTGGAGAGCTGCTGCTGGATATGAACTGTCAACCTTGTGGGCCACAGTCCCACACTCAACCACTAGGCCACCGGGGCTCAGCCCCACTACTTCTATTTTAATTACCTATGCACTTGTGCAAAAGCTGGGTTTTTCAGCACACTTTTATGCAGTTTTTGTGGTAAAATTAGGTGTCTTGGCGGATTTTCGGGTCAGCTTATACTCAAGTGTATATAGTAGTGAAATATAATAGCTTTTTGGATGCATTTATGAACTATGTATGTACCACTTAGGCACAAGTTTCATATTTAGTAAGAATATTTTCTAATTTTAGTTTTGTGTCATACTCTAACAAACTTTGCATTTTTATAATGCTGTAATTTTCTTCAATACTGAATTAACTAAATTATAGTAGCAGTCATTAAAACAGATTTTTTTTGTTTTCAAAAAATAATATGCATTCATAATCATAAACCTCCCAACACTTTCCTACTCCCAAAGCACAAGCATATGTTGGTTATTCAAACAATTGTTTGTTTTTATGAGGGGGGAGGGGGGAGAACATCACTGCCCTCTGGTGGGAGAGGGAGGCCCAGCCTTGCTCCTGGAGAGCTGCTGCTGGATTTGAACCGCCAACCCAATGGGTCGCAGTCCCGCACTCAACCACTACGCCACTGGGGCTCAGCCCTCAAACAATGGTTTCTTAAGCTCTATTTTTCTTGTAAGAATATAACCACAGGGGCTGAGCCCCAGTGGTGTAGTGGTTGAGTGCAGGACTGCGGCCCATTGGCTTGGCGGTTCAAATCCAGTAGCAGCAAGGCTGGGGAGTTCCCATGCAGTGACGCCCAAAACAAGAATATAACCACAGTTCCAGATTATGGGTAGCAAAACACATCAGAACTCTTTCCAAAAGGATATAGGCAATCATTTCAACATAAAGGTTAATACTAAAGACTTGTTCTCAAGAAACAAATCTCTAATAATTCTGATGACTGGAACCCAGTTTAAATCTCAAAAGAAGGGAAAAAGAGTCTCTATTTCCAAAGAGAAATGACAGAGTCGGGCATCCAAATCTGAAACTCTGGGTATGTTTGGAAGGCAGCTCAGTCACAATGTCCTGCTGACAACAGCCGCTCTTGTGTGCACATTGTACTATTTGGGAAGCCACATGTTTTAGACAGGAGCAAAGTGATATTTTAATGATGCCATTTCCTAGTTCTGTACCAGCAACCAGTTAAAAATGCTTACTACTGTGCATAAGTATGTAGTGTGATTGTGAAGAAAAAGTATTGCTATGCTTCTTGGCTAATAAAGGCATTCATTTTCCTTGGGGTGTCTAATAACATTTTCCTTGGGGCTCAAATTAGCTTCATCCTAAACCATACAAATTCCTGTGTGAAAAGCAAAGGCTTAGAAAGTTTTACTCCACCCGCCAAAAATTAATTAAAAAAAAAAAAAGTTTTACCCCCAAACTTTTCCTCATGAAGCTTCGCTACAGCACTGACTACTGCAACGGAGTGGGGTCGTAACCATCAGAAAGAGCCGACGTGTCTTTTGAAAGCATCTATGGTTAGAAACTACTTACACACTTAAAGTAAGTTCCACCTTTAAGCATTAGGAAAGGAGAGAAATGCTTCAGACATCCACAGGTGTGACTCAAATAGAATGGTACATACTTCTCATCACAATCTGAAAAACCAGACTTCATACAAATTTAACCAGATTGGGCTGAGCCCCGGTGTCGTAGTGGTTGTGCGCAGGACTGCGGCCCACTGGGACGGAGGTTCAATTCCAGCAGTGGGGCTGGGCCTCCTACTCCCACCACCGGAAAGCAGTGATGCCCCCACGCCCCCCCCCCAAAAAAAACCACAAATTTAACCAGATCACAACCCAAAACTACAGAAACGTATCAGAACGTGAGAATGGTGAGAAAGCACAATCGTAACTGATGACTGTCCTTTCGGTTCTGGTGCCGATGAAGGTTTGCCGCTATGGCAGATACCCCAAGTCATTAAACTAGCTGTTTGAGTTTTTGTTTATTTTAAAATAACTTTATTCGCTGTTCCTTTGTTACTTGCTGGCCTTCTCCCTTTATAATTTAGTTACAGGCCAAGAAACCAGGTAAAACTTGTTAGCACTATATCTAAAATATAAGTAAATTGATTCAAATGTAAATCAATTAAAATATTAAATGTACTCCTCTAAACAAAGCAAATTTGGCTGCTAAACCTGACATATTAGAAGCACAAAGGCTTTAAGGCTATCTTCGTGATTATCTGATAGTAAGTTAAGTAACTGAAAATATAGGTGAAATTTATACAGCATAGTAAAAATGGGGGAAGAGAAGGAAAAGCAAGTCATAGAACAACGCATGTACAGCACATGGTCCACTTATGTTATTAAGATAAACCATGTATGTGTATGCAAACCTAAATCTACTTTCCTAATCACCAGACTCATGGCCTTGCTTTGTTTGGTTTGACCTGGTAGAAGCACCGGGTAAGTAGTTCAGAACAAAGTCAACCCAAAGGAAATCTACTGGAAGTGGAGTGTTGACACTGTACTTGGCTTCCTTAGAACTTGCTATCGCTATTTCCCTGCCTTGAAAAGTTGGATACTTCTCTCTGGGTCGCCTCCTAGGTGGTATTCCCACGGGCATTAAACTCAAGCTGTGTGGGCTGAGGCCCGGTGGCCTAAGTGGTTGTGTGAGGGACTGCGGCCCACAGGGTTGGTGGTTCAAATCCAGCAGCAGTTCTCCAGGAACAAGGCTGGGCCTCCTACTTCCACCAGGAGACACTGATGCCCCCAAATAAATAAATAAGTAAACTCAGGTTGTGGTCTGCCTTATTCATTCTGGGTCCTCTGTCCAAAGAATCCCTTTAGTATTTCTTGAAAGGTTGGTCTGGGCTTTATGTTTCTTTTCTTTCTGTTCATCTGGAAATGTCCTAATTTTGCCTGCAGTTTTTTCTTTCAGTTTTATGTCATTTAATTGCCTTCTTACCCACATGGTTTCTGTCAAGAAACTAGAGCTTGCTCCTTTTGGATTCTTTCAGAATTCTCTCCCTATCTTTGTTTTTGCCAAGTTTTGATCATATGAAAGGGTATCTCCCCAAAACTGAATTTTTTTTCAAAGCTAAATTTTTTTTTTTTTTTGGTTTTTTGCGGGCATCACTGCTCTCAGGTGGTGGGATTAAGGAGGCCCAGCCCCACTGCTGGAATTGAACCTCCATCCCAGTGGGCCGCAGTCCTGCACACAACCACTACGCCACCGGGGCTTAGCCCGCTAAATATTTTTTTATGAAACAACCTTATCAAAACAAACAAACAAACAAAAAACAACCCTATAACCATTACAGTCAATATATTTGTCAAATATGAGATTTCTATTTTTTTTTTTTTGGTGGCATCACTGCCCTGGTGGGAGTAGGAAGCCCAGCCTTGCTCCTGGAAAGCTGCTGCTGGATTTGAACTGTCAACCCTGTGGGCTGCAGTCCCGCACACAACCACTAAGCCACCAGGGCTCAGCCCGAGATTCCATTCTTTAAGCATTTTTCAAACTCATCAGTTTGGATGGCTGACAACACCTCCCTTGCTTTTTCCTTCGCTTCTT